>JAQGBT010000189.1:0-69164 GCA_034698585.1 Disparrhopalites patrizii
TATATAAACCCATATGTACATCCCATGCAAAATTCCTATTCCGAAGGGTACCCTACAGCATTAGACCCCCTTCGATATGTAAATCCCCCCTGTACTACACTACTGTCTCTCCCTCTTTCTCTATCTTCCCCTTTCTCTCTGTCTCGCCCTCACTCTTTCCTCTCTCTTTCTCTGTCTCTCTTTCTTGCATCCGTTGACTCTCCGTCTCTCTCTCTCTGTCGACCTCTATCTCTTGTCTGGCTATTCTTATTATGATCATGTCCAATAAGCCATATATCTTCCTATCCTTTTGTATATAAACATAAATACTTCTTATGCTAGACTTGGAGGACTCATAGACAAAAGGAAAGTCCTAGAAGGCGGAGAAGAAGAGGAAGAAGATAGGGTCTGGAGGCTCTTGAGAAAGAATGTGTATTGGTGCCGAAAGGAAGGGATTTATTCATGGCACCTCCGAAAAATGTCAGAGGAGTCACCTCCCGTATATCAAGCCCCATGCATTTTTTACACCGACACCAAAAGTCATCTCTATATGAAAAAGTCTTTGACAGGACCATGCGGCAAATCTGATTCACTCCGAGTAGCCCCAATTGCAAAATTGGGAGGAATCTCCATCCCATAACGGGATGATGGGGTTCAAGGTTGGAGGGAGAGACTCAGATTTGATTCCTTGTCCATGATCTCCTCTTGTCCCTGTTATATAGGACGTCATACGGAAGGTTTAGTACATGTGTATGTGGAACGAATCATTCCGTTGGTGAAAAAAACACAAGTGAATACTATTGTGAAGGGCGTTTTGAGGAATTCTCCCTTTGTGCATAGCATTTCAGCTAGTAGCATTTCAAAAAAAAGTATGGCATTTAGTGGGTTGTATTTAGTGGTATATTTCATTTAAACGCATATTGATTATGGTATGCTCTGAAATACCTTCTTTGCCTTTTCTATTTTCATCACATCCATCACTGCTCAACATGGGAGCGACGGTATTTTCAATCTTAGTCTTTCCATTTTTTTTAACTACTGTGTGGCTTACTGCCATGTCCAATGGAGTCATGCTTGGTAGTAGGGATTTGCTGGCCTTTGTGTGGCGAGAATATTTTTTTTTTTTTTACTTTGGTCTTGATATTTGTATTGATTTTTTTTTTTGCTACTTGATTTTGAGACGTAATTTTTTTATTCGGGGCGAAATGGTGAAATCTGTATACATATTGGGCGCGTTGAAAAACTCACAGATTTTAATGTTAAAGGATAGCAGGCATTCTAGAAATCTGGTAAATCTGTGTGCTTTTCAACGCACCCATTTTGTGTTTTTTTTTTCGTATTCACATCGCGTAATTCTTGTTTGTTTTGATTGCGGAGTTTGTTCTGGTTGTGGATTTTTTAACTTAAATTATGGAAGTGTAAGCAATTTTGTGTATACATATGTCTTATACATTCAAATGTAAGAGTTACCGCTTAAGCCTACAGGACGTGGGTAGCATTAGAAGATAGTGATAATGTGATAAAGCAGTGCACATACCGCGTGGGAGGAATCAAATCTGATTATCTCCAAGTGGTCCCAGAAGACTCCCCAGAAGATCGATTGTATTCTATGGAGTGGAGAACTTCCCTTTTATGTACATAAGGCTTCTGACTATTCTTTTATGATAAATATCGTCAACCCAGTTCCACGGGGTTGGGTTGTCGGGAAACACAAATAAATTTGAAGGAGATGAAATCAATAAAGAAGGATGGGATGAGACAAAGTACGTCCTTTGAAACACTTAATGGGAATACGCATGCATTTGTGTAGCGAAGGAATGTTTTTACGGAGATTCTTTTCAGGATGGGAGAGGAATACAAATTTTCACTTGACAGGCAATAATAATTGGAAGACTTTCGGGATAGTATTAATAAAATACACCCATGTGTGTACTGCTTAATGTTGCTTCTTTTATCGTGCCCGCGTGAATACTTTTTCGAGAGCAAGACTGAAGACTGAAGGAGTGATTTGCTTCGTGATAAATGACCAATAACTAGATAAGGGAACATATGTATGTACATAAACTTCTGGAAATACCAGGCACCTTTTGGTGCCTTCTTTTGACATGACTTTGCCATGAATTCTTTCCGCAGATCTGCAAATACCATCGTAAGTTATATATGTGCTCAAGAATTTCTAATTAATGGGCTAAAAACCTGGGAGGTATTTTTCACCAGAAAATCTTTTCTTGAACAAGTCATCGTGCTGGTTAATGTTAGAGAAATGTCTACACATGCTTCTTTCTATCTTATGGACTGAGGTACTTAGGGAGTAGTTATTAGGTGTATAAATAATAAATTGCATGCTTACAATAATTTGTTTCCTTTGAGCGTGTTGCAAATATATCAGGTAAAATGTAGGGGAAAGCAGGGTAAAACTATTTTTTCAAGGCTTTCCAAGATTGGATAAAATTTTCGGAAGGTTGTAAACAACATATCTACCTACCTTAATTGCCTTGAGCAAATGCTTTGAAGATAGAGGGGAGAGATTCACATGATACAGACACGTTGGGAAATTTCTTTAAATTCAAATACGTATGTATACAAGGAACAGGATACGTGAATATTTACGATCAGCATCCTGCTTCATACGCAATATTATTTTACTTGTTTGGGGAAAGGTAGCGAATAGAAAAGAATGGCCAAAAGAACTTTCTTTTAGATTGAGCTTTAGATTGTAATGGCAAAAATTGAGAAATACCGGCTTTGACCTAAGAAATGGTCACCAGCAGCTTCATATACACCTTTACCGAGTAACCAGGACATGTCTATAGGTATATACATAGATCATTTTGTCTAGAATCATTTTGGGGGAAAGTGAAAAGACTGAGTGAGTTGGGTTTTATACTATTTTATTAGTGCAATGGCGAATAGACGTAAGATAATTATTAATTTGATCCTTCAAAAATTGATTTTACAATAAATATTAAGTTGTAAAATATTTCCTTGCACCCACTCAGAATGTTAAATTCACAGAAAAATATTTTGAAACTGAGTGAATTTCAAGCATCTATAGATATACTAGAGAGGGAGACTTTTCCTTATAACCAATGGACGTATAAATTACGTACATAGGTGTACGCTATTTGCTCAGTTGCCTTAAGCGGATATACTGTTTCTGTTCCAACCTTTACGGGAGTACATATAGAGTAATCTAATTTGAACTGATTCCGGGTAGTGTCTCCCAAATTAATTGAATTAACAAACAGCTCCAGTATTACTTTTTTCCATATTCAGACAGCCATTGCCGCAGTCAACGCTTCAGTGTAAAAAGGATACCGGGATTCCCGTCAAATAAGGTTGCAGAAATACCTCGAAAACTATACTTACTCCTGTGATACAGAATAAATTTTAATGGCTCGTTTATACACAAAAACCTTCCATAAATATGCAAACACGACGAAATGACTCCTGTGAATTCTTTATCACGAGCTTAATATATTCACTTCTGTTGCGTACTGCAAAGTAAAAAAAAAAAAATACGGGACTATCTTGGATGGATTCTGCAGGTTGACCCATATTTTCTATTTAGAACAGTTCTTGTGTACATCCATGTATTTACTTACATGGACGAAAATTGGCCATGTACAACCATGCACATTACCGAAGATTCAGTCGACAATAAACATTAATGATGTATCTTAACGAGCTCCTGCATGCAAAAATGCGAGGACGAAAATTATCACCTTTTTATGAATTTTCCACGAAAATTTGCCACGAAAACGCCACAAAAGTAGATTAAATTGAAAATGAATAATAATCCAAGATTATTTTTTCGTTATCGTTATTACTCACACAACGGTTCGCATCTGCTTGCATATAAATGGCATATTAATTGTATCCCATATGAAATGCGTTTTGTCTATGAATTCGAAAGCCATAAAAAACCATTCATGCATACCCACACCGTGTCTAACGGGGGTGTAAGTACATTTAAAAAAATGGGGCAACTGTGCCACATGTGGACATTTGTTTTTAAAATCGTCAGGTACATGAAACTACTTGTGAATTCGAAAATAAGGAGCCACCGACGAAGAATTCATTCTCAATGAATTAATTCACGCAGAAAAAAAAGTTTTAAGTCAGTCAACAAAACTGTTGTATATTGCAAAACTTTGCAAGAATCCCCAAGAAGTTCTTCAAATTATACATATGACATCCTAGGCTCCGGAGTAAATACGGTAAAAGAGTCACAGGCTTTTATTAATGAAGAAGAAAAGTCCCTCGTGTGCTTTCGCGAAGCCTCCGTATTGTGTGCGTATGTATATATCTATACATGCATATATATATACATATACCATCCAATAATTTCGCATGCACCTGTTATATATCTACCATCACCCTTCTCCCCGCCTCCCAGAAAAATTACCTTGTCCTTATACCGACGAAAGAAAATTAAACTTACCTAATAAGAGGGAATACAGACACAATATGCATGTAAAAGTATGTATGTACATGATTTGGTATAAAGGCAGATCTGAAGAAGGCAGGAGCAGCAGCAGGTGTATGATAGTTCTCTTTACCCCTTTTTCACACACATGTATGTATATAGAAAGGAGGGAAGAAGCAAATTGCAGCTGGGTGGGGAGGGAGTGGGGGGAAATAAACAAGAATGTATAAATATTTACAGGAAGGACCAGACTGGTCACTCTGTCGTGCAACAAAGAATTGATTTTTCTCCGTGGTTTAGCGGGTTAATTACATGGTTTTACCCAAAGTCTTTGTAGTATGTAGTGCGATAAATAATTCACGGTCGTGTGCATTAAATGAAGTGGAACTTCTTCCGCTCTCCGGTTAAGTTATGAAGTGTGTGTGTGTAGCATTCCTGTACACATACATAGTCATCAATTGACAGCGATTGAAGAACAAAGTCCTTTTAGCCCATTTATTATATGGATTTTCTGTTGTCCCTCCCAGGACACCATTCAACTTTCTACCGTCTTCCCGTGTACACCATATACATTTATATGCATACAATTTTTTATTTTTAAAAAATAGTGCTTCACACTAACAAGGCTGTGTGCAATTGTGCTTCACAATTGTCGTTTCTGAATCATTTCTAAATTCAGAAAATAAATAAAAACGGTGGCGTGCCGTGGGTACATACTTATATAGGAAGCAACAGTAGTCACATCGGGGGTGCTTGAACAATTAAAGGAACTCTATTAGTAAATTTATATTCTCAACTTTTCACTACACAATTTCGTCCATCCATAGGTTATCTACTTGATAGGGTTTACTTTATTTCTTTGGACATTTTCCCCCCGTTTGGTGGCATTTGGGAGGGACAGTAGGTTTATTACCCATTACTCTGGCACATTCCTCATAACGAATATTTACATATGTATGTGCATATAGGTACATACACGATAAATAAACAGTGAGCGTTCTAAGATACACAAGGCTGCCTCCAGTTTGACTACACTGTCCAACGCTATCCCATCGTAAAAAGTGTATCCAGGCTACACGCATACAGACAAAGTTTATACGGTCATTAGTCATTATTGAGAGAGGCTCGCAATATTGAACTATTTGCATTTTGTCATTATTTTCTGAGGAATAAAAGGGGGGGAAAGAGGTGGAGGCTGTATATAATGCTCTTATTAACAATGTATGAGAAGAGGGTTGAATAAGAAAAGAAGACGACAAAGAGGAAAAAAAACGTTGGTTCCTGGGTTATCTATCCAGCACACAATTCCTTGTAACCCGGGTCGCATCCTGTCTCTTTCTCTTGTTGTCTGTCTCGCTCTCTCTCTCTCTCTCTTTGCCCCTTTCGCGCTCTCTCTCTCTTTATCTCTCTTTGAAGCTCTTACTGTACTCAGCTAGTAGTAGCGTTCTTGTAGAAATCGCCGGTCGACTATATCTTATCAAAAAAACAGAGTCGACTCGTATTTTCGTCTCTCTCTTTCTCTTTCTCTCTCTCTCTCTCTCTCTCTCTCTCTCTTTCTGCCTCATATTTGTGTATAAATTCTATGTCACAGTAATACAATAATAACTACTTGGTTTTATATATACACTCCCACTTTTTTTCACACATTTCTCTTCCTTTCCTCTTCTCTTTTTTGGGGGGAGGGAGAGGGGATATATTCAGGGAAAATTCCCACCTAAGTAAGTACAAGAGAGAGAGAGAGAGAGAGAGAGAGAGAGAGAGTGTTTCTATATGTATAAAAGATAAGAAAAAGTCTATGAAAGTAACAGCCAAAAAAAGTTTTCCCCTGCAATGCGTATATATACAAGTAATTATCCAACTACATAGATATTTTTTCACTGTATGATTGTAATAGTAGTATATACTGGACATGGCCAAACGGTGTTTTATAGACTATTATATGAGGATATATTTGTGTATGCAATATAATAGGTAGTATTTGTACAGATTTTTAGACAGAGAATTTTCATTCAAGCTTCGGGTACTTGAAGGAAGGTGAGAGAGTTATCACATCACTCATATACAACGAAGGAAAGGGACGGAGCAGGCGGTCGTACGGGGAAGAAAGTTATCGAATGATAACCAATACCAAAAAAAATACCAAGTCTTTTCCCACTTTGAATTCCCATCGGAAACAGGGGAGGACAGAGGAAAAAGAGAGACATAAGTCTGAAAGGAAGAGAAGGAGGGAAAGTTTTTCCTGGTGTATCTATATCTCTCCGTCCAATTTGATATACAATGGTCTCCTTTCCAGGACGAGTGTGTTGTGTCAGTGAAAGTGAGAGTTTTTGGAGTTCGGTGTCCCATTCCCTCCAAATAAATCCTGTATACACACGGAATTGTCGGCTGTCAGTGTCAGATTACCAAATCTCTTTTGTCTTCTTGGAGGATATCCACGGAGGCAGTGTCGTGTGAGGAGTATGGAGGAGACTCCAACTAGTAATGTCTATGCAAGATTCCCCAATAAAAACAACTGTCAGAGTGAATTTGTGCAAAATTGGATTGGTATATGTGTATATAATTACGAAATAAACTTTTTTTCTCTTTTCCCTCATCATCATTAAGAAATTCTGGAACTTTGTTCACACTTCTACTACTTTCTCCCACGTCTTGAGTTTGCTGCACGGAGTTTTTCCATCTAATAAATATACTATAGCAAAAATTGTGAGGTAACTTAATTCGCAGGCACGCCTCAACTGGTGGGTGGATGTGGAGAGTGGGAATGGTGGTTATCAGGTTAGCCTCTGAGAGAAAGAGTGTGCCATGAGAGTAGTGTACAAACACCATAAAGAGATATCTTTGTTTTCTCTGCATGAATAAAAACAGTTGTGCCAGTGATTAGGATCACAAAAAGGGAGTGTTGTCCAAAAAGAAAGAAAAAAGAGATAATAATAATAAATAATAAAACTCTCAAGTGTCACTGTTTCACTTCCGGCTTTCATGCAAATAATAGTCGTATGGGTGAATTATCTCACGATTGATATTGATATATTATATATATATTCCTTGGACAGGGAAACAACGGACACTGGAGCTAAAGGGGGATGTGGCAGTGTAGTAGGTGCGCCTGCAAGCGTGTACATATGTATATACATTACATATACATATATGTACATAGCCCCACATGTACCTTGAGTGTATTGACATCCTCCTTGCTTCGTAAATTGCCCGGGACAGAAAATAATAGCAACGTATGTGGAAGCCTGGAAATTTCGACACCCCTAAATTGACACTGAACGTTTTCGGGTGAACTGTCATTAAAGACGTTAATTGCCCCAGTTTCTATCGATTTTACTCCATCGAATAATGATTGACCCATTAATTCCCTTCAATTTCTTCAGGTAAAAAAAAAAAATTCTCTGTATATAACATGCAGGGGTACATACATGTGTCTGTTTGTAACCTTCAGAGTTGGTGCTTTTACTTATAATTAGTGAAGAAGACGACTGGGGTGGGAAGGAAATTCTGTTGATTATTGACTGTCTTAGTGTACCAACTTTGCATTAAAGCCTCCGGCTGTCCCAACCGTTTTTTTTGCACATATGGGGGAAAGTAGAGACGGTCGGAGGAGTTTTATATGCTCATAAAGAGGCGGTGCTTGAACGTGTGTCTACATATTTTTAGTAGCAACAGTTAACCCGAAAAAGGAATAATATCGCCATTCCAGTTCCGAGCCTGAGGGAACAACTTGTTAGTCCAGGCGGGGAGGGGGGAGAAGCTCCCAGAATTTTATGGACAAACATGAGTGATAATAATAATTGTCAACATGAGTGCACATAATTTTTTTTTTTGTATGCTTAGGCAACATATTGGACAAATTGTTGGTGTGAAAAAGTGTTTAATTGTGAGAGTAATTGATAACATTCGATTTCTTATCAACATGTCTACTCGTCCCTCCTAAACACACTGTAAGTGGTGTAGGAGAACACTGTAACTTGATCGTTTGGTCATAGTGCTTTTTCACTGGAACCCTTTGATATGAACAGTCTGATTGAAACTTGCAGAAAAAAATGAGGAAAAAAATAATCTGATCACATACATAATGCATACATCATGCATGGAGTATGAACGTGTCCTGTCTTTGGTTAACCACATTAAAGGAGTAAAATATTATGCCGACATTCCCAGGAAGAGTGGGATTGACGTAAAAAAAAGAAAAAAAAAGAACAAACCAATCTGGGTTGTGTTCAATCAGTATCAGAAATCAGTGAATGGCAACGTATTTTTATTCTCCCCATGTGGGTAAAGTGGAACGCCTGTTAAATACTCAAAAAGACTCCGGCATTCATCACATAATATGTAGGAAAAGCAAATACAGTGTTTTTGTACGTGTATCTAGGTATATACTATATTTAATTGTAAATCTCTCTAGTTTGCCACATGTGATTAATGTTACACAAGTACATTACAGTGTTGTATGACCCCTAAAAAAACGTGTGTGTCTAGATGTGTGCAAGGAGGCACCGTTCATAGTTGATCCGAGCGTGTGCTCTTGTGGTAATTATAGCATTCGAAGGATTCACATGAATGGATAGACAAGCCGATGGAGAGTTGTCTTCTTTCAAACATTGTCTTTTTTTTTCCCCTTCAATAAAATCTGGTGGATAAAGAAAGAAAAAAGGATCCATGCGTCTTATAAGTAGTGAAAGGATGGACGTGATCAAATGAGTAAGTTCTTTTTCTTCCATCTCTGCTTCTTCTCAATAAACTGATCTCTGAAACAAACCTTTAATCTCTCCATTCAACTTCTGTCTTCATCGTCCTCATAAAGTTTCCGGAAGAGGAAGAGCCGGCCAGACAATGTTTCCGTTGAGAATTATTATTATTTGTGTCCCTAAGATACAGTTTATGTAGTTGTCCTATAGCTTATACTTGTCCTATAGCTCCTTTTTTTTTTAACTCTTGGTACAATCTTTTATTTTAGGAAATTTTTTTTTTATATACCTAAAGCTCCACTGGTTATTATGAAGTTCCTTCCCAGACGCAATTCCTTTTCAAGCTCCATTTAATCCTATTATGAGAAAACCATTATCTACCGTATATACGTACACATATGTATAGCAATAGTCAATGTTCAAAGCCGTTTATGTCACATAATGGAGTCTCATAAAGATAATCTTATAATTAATATAGTTTGTGAAAAAAATTATTATTATTATTATTTTTTATATAATTCTCAGGCTGGCATCCAATGGTGGGATAGGTCAGAAGACGTATAGAGGGAATTCTCTTCAACTCCCTGAAGGTGCTTTATATGAATGCTGAAGGGTTTAACAAGAAATAAGCATAAATAAAATAAAATTTATTTTCTCCTGTCTGAAGATGTTAATGTGAAAAAAAAAAGAGCTTGGGGCTATATAAATACGGAAAAGGTCGTACTTAAAATAGGATGGAAAATGAACGGTTTCCATCAGTGTGCAAAGCCTCCTTGGATTCTCTTACGTTTTACCCGCAGTAGTGATTCTCCATGGACCAGCTGGTTGCGGGGATTAGTAGTAGTGAATTGCGATGATGAGGATGTACCTCAAGAATTGTTTGTGTCTCTTCGGTGTGATCTGTGTGACCACCTTCATACTCAACTACTCCGTGGTGAAGAATCTTCAATTGGGGATGATAAAGAAATCCTTTGTCATCACCCGAAATGTGGGGAGTGATACCTTGAGTTTACTCAAATATAGGAGGACTCACAATCCTTTTGTGGAGGATAATATTACTGATTTTGAGCCCGGAGCCCTTCATATAGGATTTTCCTACCATAATAATACAGACCCAAACCTCTTCAATTGTTCCGCCAGTGAAAGTGTGGGTAGCATGCGAAGTGGTAATAGTATTTTTGGTAATAATAATGTTTGGGAGAAAGTGAATCACAATCAATTCACGTTCCTCATTGATTTTGCTCCCGCCTCCAGAACTTTCGATTGCAATGAGTCCATAACATATACTACACATGGGGAATTCCGGTACTTGGACAATTTGGTACCCCTCGTCGAACGTTGGGAAGGACCCATTTCCATTGCTCTGTACACTCCTGGGACGGACTTGAGGGAAACTACCAAAAGAATACATTTCCTTCGTGAGTGTACCACGCCTCTGATCAAACAATTGGTTTCCTTCCACCTCTTCTTTGACAGCAAATTCTCACAAGACACCATCATTCCACCGCCAAATGTATTCAGTGAGCCGAGTGAGTTTTATTATTAATATATATTTTGATATTTGTGTGTGCCGTTTGGGCCATGTACACAAAAAGGCTCTTCTTTGTTAAAGATTATATTGTTGCTACCAGGCAAACTTTCACGATTCCTTTCATGACAAAAATCAATGGATTCGTGGAATGTGAAAATGCTTTTATGCCTACCTTTTATGTAACTACTTTAACATTGGAATACATTGTTCCCCTTCCTCATATAACATCTCCAAAATAAATTAAAAGTTATTCAATTTCAAACGGAAGATTTTTTTTTTTGCACTGTTTCCATTTTTCAACTTGCTGGGTGGACTTTTGAAAAGTCTGCTCTTTGCAGGCTTTTTCAATGTGAATAAACGGTTTCTTGTACTATTTGGGTTAAATGTCCTGAAACGGGAAATGCCTGTGTAATAAAAATGGTATGGAATAAGACTATTAACGCACAGAGAGACAAAATCCGGTCCGAAATTTTGGTAAAAACGAGGTCTTCCAAACATTCAAAGCAATCTAGGAGAACCGTTTCAATACACTTTCCCTGGAGATGAAAGGCCAGTGGAAATGGCTTGAAAAAATTAATTTTTATTTTGAAGAAAACCCTTTTCTTTTTCTCCCGTAAACATTGTTATAAGGACTGGACTTTGCCCATTTTGCTTCTTTATACCCTCCAGCTTGTCCGTGTGTAGTGTGGACGTACTCGCTCACCGCAATGTATGACTTGTTCTGTAATGTAATTAATGTCAGAGATTTTTTTTTTTTTTTTTGGTCATGAGATTTTACATTTTTCTATTAAATGATTGAAATTTACAGTCGACTGCGCCGACATACCAAGTTTCAATGAAGACGCTCTCACTTACCGGAAGAAGAAGCGCCTCACGTACCCCGTGAATGTAGCCAGGAATTTGGCAAGGAATCGATCTACAACGTACTTTGTGCTTCCCTCTGACATAGAGCTATACCCCAGTTTAAATATTATCCCCTACTTCCTGGACATGATTGAACGACAAGACTATTTGAACATTTTAAACTCCCAACCCAGTGACAACACTTCGACTAGTAATAGCACGGAGAAGAAAATCAATCCCCGGGTGTTCGTCTTGCCCATTTTTGAGGTGGAGGACGGATATCCTATCCCCGATACCAAGGAAGATCTCAAGCGACTTCTTCAACGTCATTATGCGGTGCCATTTCACAAATATGTGTGTCCCGAGTGTCATAAAGTGCCAAAGTATAAAAATTGGGTCAAGGGTCCCTACGTGCCACATCAACTCAATGTTTTCCATACGGGCAAAAGGCAGAGGCCATTCCAATTCTGGGAGCCCATTTACATCGGGACGAATCTGGATCCCTTCTACGACGAAAGACTCAGCTGGGAAGGTCTGAGGGATAAAATGAGTCAGGTATGTTTGTAATGTATGTTGTGGGGGGCTTATCTCATTATTATCACATGCATGCCACCGAAACATGAGATTTACACTCGTTTAGGAAGTAAACAGTCCATAAAAACAGTAATCAGAAGCATGTGTGTGTGATTATGAGGTAAATTTTCTACAAGCGAAATATACGTAGGTATGTCTGTTGTATGTATGTTAATTACTGCCCGCCAGAGTACCTATCACAGAACTTAATATTCATCCAGCTTGGCTTTAAGTTCTCATGCTTATTTTTTCAATTTTTTATGACTATCATGAAATTATGAAGGGTGAGCTACATATGTCTGGAATGCGTGTGACTGAATGACCTTGAATATTTCCTGGTGTGTTCTAAAGACGCAAAAAAAAAGCGGAACGAATCCTGTATAACCCAAAAAATCCTCACATGCTTTCGCATCTCACTGTCATTGATAATATTATATGTGATATGCCGAAAACCTTTAATTATACCCATTCATATCAATACGTTTCACTTGTAGTCCTTGATAGAAGGTCTAAAATTCAATTTGTGGGCATTTCTGGAGGAAATATTACCTACGATTGTATTCAAGGGAATACCTGATGGCTTCCGCCATCGTCTATCCGCTCTGTGTAGCTTACATATATATTATACTAGTCGATATCCATTCCCGACTTATAGATGCATTATAATAATTTTGGAATTAGCATTTTCACTTGAATGTAATTAGAGAAAGGGTCGAAAATCCTCGTTATTCTGTTGTCACATTTTGGAAAATGCAGAGCACAGCTGAAGTGAATAAATTCTAATGGTATTATATAAGTTTATTTATTGTGGGACATTTCAACCGCAGATTTTCATCGGGCATTTTACATAAAACTATAAAATTATCAAACTCCAAAATCTCCATAGTTCCGGAGAACTATGGAATACTTAAGAGATTTGTCAGTTTAAGCACAAACAGTCAAGTGCCCCATAATGATCAGCCGTAGAACCCTGGCTTTGACTTTGAAATGACTTTGAATAAATGAATTGGCTTGTATTCTGCTCCCATTTTTAAAAAATTGTAGAAAAAGGGTAAAGGATAAAAAATATCAACCCCCAACTTAGTTCCCCATGAGTCGCCCATAGAATATTGCAATGTGCAAAGTTTGCAAACTGCCGAGATGACTCCGAAAGCCCTGGATCCCAACTCCCTGAATGGGGAATGATAATATTATTATTTACCGAAGCCAAGAACAAATAAACACCGGGAATCGAGCTTCGGTTGAGTTACCTCACAAGAATAACCTTTAGACCAACTCCACCATCCTATTTCCACTAAAAGTACAACACTTTTTTTAATCCTTTCCTCCTTTTGCAAAATTGTGACAACAAAAACAACCATGAGCTTCCTTCCATTTTCCTAATTGCTATTAATCATCCTCGCCAAGTATGAAACTAGTATTTCTTCTTGCATTTGGGCTTCTTCCCCGCGATAATAATTTGTCAGTAAAATGGATCAATGTTTTCCGCACAAAACATGGGACATGAACATATTCCATACAAACATATGTACTGAAACTACTGAAATGCTATTACCTATTTAAGTATGTACATATGTATACACATATACCTATAAGTATACTTGATTTACATCATGGGTTCTATTATCACAGCTATAATAACTATAGTAGATATTGTAATAAACCAAATAAATCCTCTGTTTTGTTGCAGGGCTACACACTCTGTATTCTAGATTATGACTTCATGATATTGGATAATGCATTCCTGGTTCACCGGCCGGGAATTAAGAAGAAGAAAAGGAATACGAGGCCCACGCTGGCCATACGACGACAGAACCGACTCCTATCCTTCACGGTTCAACGGGAGTTGCACAGGACGTATGGGAAACGCGAGGGTTGTTTATTATAACAATAATCAAGTATTGTAGCGTATTTTACAATCAAAATGACTGTGTTAGTTTGTGAACCATTGTTACCCCTGATAGAATCCTCATTGAAAAGCCTTCCCTCAAATTGCAGAACTCAGGTACCTATATGCATATATTTTAAACCCTGCTCATTTGTGGCTATTACGTATACACAAAAGTATGTATTAGAGGAGCAAACTCCTTGAAATGCTTCTCAAAACCGTGAATAATTATTGAATCAATGCATTCATGTGCATATTATAGTTTTTCCAGAATCAGACAAAAGTTTTCCAGTTGTTGGTATGGACTTATGTAGCTTTGTATCATATGCAGTTGCAAATTCCTACATGTGCAAGTTCCTATCTGTATGTTACCATAATGTATTTATTGACCTAATTTTTGTGTGAAGCCTATAATTAGGAACCAAAAGAATTTAATACATATTAAGCACATATGTGTGAATATTCCTGCTGAAATTTTTGTTAACATCATTGGGAAGTGCTTCCTCGTTCCTGAAGTACCCCGTTCGCTGTTGGAAAATAAATAAACAATGAAGAGCTGTCAAGTGGATGGCTGCATCTAAAACATTTGGTTTAATTATCAGTTGTGCTTTAGTATTTATTTATATGACTCATCTTCTCTACTTTACCAAAAGCCTGGTCGTAGGCGAAGTGTGATTTCCTTGTCCTTGACACACCTGGAGCTGTTAGAATCATTATGAATCATAAATTTCCGGGATTTGGAAAAATCCTACCGTCAAATATGCAGATAATGAGAAGGAAGAAATGAATAGAATCAAAATGGTTTTGTACATATTGAATCCCATTTTATTGTTATTAATTTTTAAAAAAAATCATACCGACTAGCTTAAGATGAGCTTCCTTCACTAATATTTTGACTCCCAACTTTAGCTTTTCTAATGGAAAAAGAGTTTTGTTTAAAAATTAGGACTTATACCTATTATCAGTAGGAAACAAATACTCATTTACATACATACATTTTTTACGAGACTTTAAAAAGTATTTTTGCGTTTAATTTCCTATATACGTATATTATGTATATACTTACAGTTAGTCGTATCCCAATAATCCACTCATTTTAGGTAGTTGTAAAAAATATTAGCTATGCCTTACAGTAAATCCTTCCCGCCTTACTTTTAGGCTTAGGAGCTTTTGTAAATAATTGTACAAATTTAAATACATTGAAAGTGTAACCTCCACAATGTAAAAAAGGCAATAACATACTACTTTACATATAACATATGTACCTCATAAAATGGTAGTAAGTTCCACCACACATTCATCCATTCTCAACACAATGACTTTTTCGAAAAAAAGTATTTAAATATTTTTACTAATTAGCAACTCAATTATTACCATTACTCTAAACATAGCAGTTGCACAAATTAGTATTGTTCCTTTAGGAATTAAATTTTGCACCGGATTTGTACATACGCATGTGGAAGGGCTTAGAAGCAAATGGAGTCAAGTCCAAAAAAAACTAATTTTAAGGGGAAAGAAAAAACTGCACGAGCTAACGCGTTCTTATGGAAAATTATTGATTTTTCATTTTTTTAGTATAGTTTAGTTTTCACAGTATAGTCCCAGTTGGAATGTTATCATGAGGAAATCTCAACATTCAAAAATATGGACTTAATCCCTTTTACTTCTATACCCTTCCCATATACATACATATGTACTCGCGGCTGTACAAAATGTATTTTGCTTGTGTAATGTATTTAACACCCCCTTTCCTATCACGGAAAAAGCTCTCTGGCATTGGCATAGAAGAAAGACAATATATTTTGTTTTAAGTTCATGGACTCCACACAGAAATGGAGATCAACAAATGAGTTACAACATTCCAAAAGACTTGATTGGTCCTCGTCAATTCATTTATACTTGAACATTTAATTAATATTTTTGGTGGTAGCTAAATATTTTACATGGAATTATAATTACTGGACCAGAATACAAAAGATGGTTTCTTATCAAACATGTTTCATTATATATAACATAGCTAAAAGTAACACTGGGGCAACCCTTTAGGTTGCCCTTTGGGTTTAATCTTAATTTAATGTCATATAAATTCATGGGTTAATTTGGTTTCATGTATTATTAGAGGCAATAATCCACACTTCTGATGAATTTAAATAGCTGCAACACGTCTTTATTTGGCCAAACGCAAGTACATAGTATTTTTTCCAATTGATAGTGTCTGAAATTCCTTTTATAAATTTAACAATATGCGGAGAAAGACCGATGTCGCTCCCACGTCCTTTGCAAAGGATTTTTATATAAGGTTGCCTTGTTGCCATCCATATTGTGACAAGGTAACATGTTACCAAAGGACTACGAGAAACTTTTACCTGCACTTATACCTGCACTTATACCTGCACTTTTACCTGCACTTATACATATATATATATATATATATACAGGCTGTAAGGAGAGCGTCGGAGAAGAACAGAGAAAGTGTTATCGGGGTTTGTGAATGCTTGACATGTGAGTGACAAAGGCTGGTGAAAATAACCTGTGCAACCTTCAGCTTGATACGTGTATATATTTCTACCTGTGACAGCACTACATATTTGTAGCTTGCTGCATAGTAACAGCTCCTCCATTAAATGCAAGTATAAAAAAAAATGTACACAACCTTGTAGTAGTAAAATGTTCCCAAATTCTTTTTTCTATACAAATGCACTGGTAAAATTCTATGTTATTATTATTATGCGTCCCTTGATCTTTCATACATGTGTGGGCTATAGAAGCAAAGGGAATTAAAGTGGAATAATCGAATTTTACAGGGGGAAAAAAGACTTGAGGATTTTTATTTATGGAAAATCCTTACTTATAAATGCATACTTATATGGATAAAGTTTTTTGTGGATTTTTTAAAAATAGTTCCAACAATATCTGATGGAAATAAGTGACAGTGCAAAGTCCGGATGTACTTGAGTATTTTCTTGAGAAAATCTCAATTTTCCAAGATATGAACTTGGCCCCTTTTGCTTCTGTAGCTTTCATATGTACGTATAAGAGTTTAATGAAGAGAGATTGTTATTGGTAGTTACTCGTTGGTTTATACAATACGAATGTCGCAGGTGATTATTATGTATTTTCTCGTGTTTTGGTAATTTAATCATGATGAGATTCCTGGAGGACACCTTTGAAAAATAGGGCACTAGTTCGGTCCACTTTCGCTGAAAAGTTATATGAAGTTGAGATAATTATTAACACTTTCATTTTTGTTTTGCAGAGGCAAAAAAAACAGTTACAATCTACTTTTACAGCCGCATTGGATTTTTGGACTGGGTACTAAATAGGAGTTTACGTTTTTTTTATCCCGCCGCTGAACTCTGTAGTGTGGGAAAATAATTGCAACACATATTTTACTCAAGATTTCATTGTGGATCTAGCGTAAAAAAAACGTATTTTGGATCCGACAAATATTAACCAAAATCCATTTTTGTTCAAATCCGAATTGGCGGCATAATCAATTTATTTCACCTTGCTTCCAGGAACGAAACCAAACAAAAATGGTTTATTATCTCAAATTTTCCGGCAAATTTTGCGAACGGTGTTGTTTGCAATAAAATATATTGAATCTGCATTTTTGACAAAAAGGTTAAACCAACATTGAAGGACACGTTGCTGTGATTATGCGGTATTCAGGGGTAGCTCATGCCAGTAAAATCGTATCAATATTTTTGTAGGCTCTAAATATGCACAAGGGAAGCCAACAAAATTCTTGGATAATTTAAGAGCAATTTATAATGGTTTTCCCCCTTTTCAAAACATTTATGGATAGAGAGATATGTATACCGCACGTGTCTTGCAAGTAGGGTCTTTAATTTTTTATTGAGGCTATTTTCCCAATAATTATGATTTAATTTTCTTTTATCGTGAAACAATTTGGGGACACGTTTGCATCAGTTGCTATAAAAGTTGAGGTAACAATTTGTTTTTGTTGGTGTTGTTCCTGAAGAAAAAATTAAATCGACTTTTGTTGTGTTTATTTTTTAGCTTTGCCGTGGAAAAACTAACTTGATTAATTCTTGTAGGATCGAAATGGAATTTTCGCCACTAGATTCGCAATAAACTTTAACGTAAAATACATGCTGCACCCATTTTCCCACCCTGCGGAGTATGACTACTGTGGGATAAGTTTAAAAAAAATCCTATTTGGTACCCCATAAAATTGTGAGTAGAGACGTTGGTGTAATAATAATAATGATAATAACAGGAAACAGAAATGACACGTTCGCAAAGGGTTATCTTTGGACATTCCATGCCCAGCATGTACAGTAGTATGTAAGTACATGAGAGAAAGGCTGGCTGGAAGACGAATTCACAATAAAAACGACTTTAAATAAACAAATTAAAAGTAAATTAGTCTAAAGTAGACGCGTAGTATTCAAGCGTCTTTTTTTTTTACTTTCAACACCAATACATTATTATAATATATATACACATACACAAAAGAGAAACGTTTAATATGCTGACACATGTATTTCTATGTACACATTCAAGTGAGAAGTGACAAGAAAAGTTAGTTTTTTTTAATACACACATTTAAGTAAGTACACTAAGTGAGAGCATGTAGATGCAAAGATTTATCTCAAGTGCCATCGTCGAACAGTATGGCGTCGGGTTTGACCACCACAAAAATCAGTGGTTGAAAGCACAAGTCCTTTAAATACATGTAGTTTACACGAGTAAAAGAAAAAGATACAGAGTAGTTAATGGTTGTAAGGTCATCAAGCATTTTTGTACACCAAAACTTTGAACGAGTCACAAAAGAGGGTTTTTAAAAGAGGCTTATTCGATGAATGAATCGGTTAAGATCAGAAATGTGATTATACTATCGCATTCACCTGACCAATAAATGATACTCCTTTTTCTCAGCAATTTGTTTCAATAAAATCCTTCCGTCTGCGCAAGATGAAAAAAAAAGTACTTGAGAATATATTATATAATTCAGATTTTATTAATTATAATGCTTCGTATCTCCCGTAAACAATTCATAGGGCACGTGACAGGAACGTTTGTAAATAGTCGTAATTATAACTGCAATCTACCCTACATAATGAAAGAAAGGGCCTAGGAAGTTAGGACGAAAGGCAGAGAAAGTATACAAAACATGACACATATATGTATATGTACAAAAAACAGGGGAAAAGTGGTTCCGGAATTTCATATTTATAATTAATACGATTAATCTATCAATCGAATCAGCTATGGAAAAAGCTCTAAGAACTTAATATGTACAAAAACACGGACATTTACATAAAGAAGTAGAGTGTATTATTTGTAGAGGATTTTTTAGTACAAGGGAAGGGGTAAGGTGATACCTGCTGGGATTTTTTGCAGAGGAAATCGTTTCGTTTTAGCTCCTTGTCACCAACATTCAATATTACATCTGGAATTAAATTCCTATGTCCGTAAATCAGTTCAATGAGAATCACATTACAGTATCCAAAAATATCACCTTTTTTAATTTATCTATTACAGAATCAGCTGCGAATTTCGTGCCATTTTTAAAGTCATTTCAACATTGTTCAAACATAACCTTTGTGTTGTTTGATCTTGAATGAAAAAAAAAACCACGAGTTAATCAGTGTGTCGCATCCTTAAAAAAAATCTTTGCGATTGCTACAAAAGAATATGAACCGCTACAGAAGTCTCAATGACCTTATCACAGCTCCTGCTCTCTCCCTCTCTCACTCTCTGTATACACACAAAGGGTTATTACACAAATTCAAAGTAGTAATATATCTCAATCAAACTAATGACACATTAGCACAATCTGTCATCGTTACAATGTTTTAAATTGAGGTTATAGCCTTCTCTCTTGGCACTTTAAAGTTCTCAAACTCACTTATAATCCTTCAAGAAACACTGTATAAGGTGATAAAATAATTATGTTGAGTATAAAAATAATTTAGATATACAAAAAAATTATGGTTGTGCTCTCAATCTTTTGTCATAATGTTTTTCTCTCTCACTCTATCGCGTGCATTTTTTTTTGTTTATATTGTTTTAAGGATCATTACAGGGAGCAGTTACGTCTTTTTCGGATGCATTAAGAGGTAGAATTAAACGGGGGCTATTATTTTGCAAAAGTGGCGCGTCTTCACCGTCTTGGAGCGAGTTTGACGTACCCAAAGCTGTAAAAAAAATAGTAGACAGAACAAACAAGAATGTATGACAGTATTTTAAGTATTTTTTTACATTGGGGAAGTGACAGAGAAAGTTTAAAAATCCTTGAAGAATTGAGTGACAAATGTGTATATAAACTGATAAGTGATAAGCCCATCAAATTCTCAACCTCTAGAACAATTAGTTTAGTACAAAAAACAGAGATCAACACTATGGGTTATGCAAGCTTTTAAAGCATTTAAAATTAAGGCATAGTTTGGGCTACAAAAAAAAATAGTAACAAAAGCCATAGCAAATCTCAAATGGTTCTTCACATATTTCTAAGATGTTGCGCCTGCGTAATAAGCACACATACATGTGTAATAACTAATAATCGATCATTAACGCTAAGCATATTTTAAGAACACATGGTGAACGTTGTGGGACGGCACATTATTTTATACAGTGATGGTTTAATCACAAAGTCATTATTAGTTAGTCCCATGTACTGTATTGGACGATAACTTTTCTGATTATAAAGTTTTAAAAAACAAAAAATAATCCTTATACTTACCTCCAAGGCGCTTCAACCACTGCGGTTTACTTTCCCAGTAGACAAAGATCAGATACACAGGGATGCCAGACGCGACGATGATTAAAGCTATACCAATCTCCGAGGCAGAGTTCATCACGACGGTGACAACCATAATAAAGACCACAACAATGAGGAAGATGATTGGGAGGATCAGACTGACCTGTTCATACAAATTACACGGTTTGAAATACGTACATAATATATATTTATAATGTGTCCTTTCTCTTTCAACGATACTACCGTCGGAGACAATTATTCAACTGTCGGTCGTGTATTTGGGAAACTATTTTTGTAAATTTTAAACAGGGTTTATAAGCCTTATGGAAGAAATCAACGAGGCACTGGGAAAGCAAGAGAGAGAGAAAAAAAGAGAGAAACAAATAAAAATTACCCAGAGAAAGGAGGGCTGACTTACAGGGAGAAGAATAGAGAGAATCAAAATAAGACGACTATGGGTAGGACAGAAAGAAAGAGGAAGCCTGAGAGAGTCATAGCACAGCGAGAAGGAGAAGGAGACTGCAGTAGGGAGATAAAATCAGAGAAAGAGTAAGCAAGAGACAAGATTGACAGCGATTTGAAGATATCCACGTAGGAAGGGAAAGAAAAAGAGAAAATTCTGAAAAGGAGAGACAAAGAGACAGAAAAAGAGAGAAAGAGATATAATCGGATATATCTCTTTCAAGGTGAAAGAGATATAATCAGATACAACAGAAAAGTAGAGAAAGAGAGCAAAAAGAAAGAGACAGAAAAAGAGAGAAAAATGCAGAAAAGGAGAGAGAGAAATATAAAGACAAGAGACGGGAACAGAGAAGAGGAGACAGAAAAAGAGAGAAAAGGAGAGAAAGAAACAGAAAAGGGGAGGAAAAGAGGGAAAGAAACAGAAACGGAGAAGAAAAGAGAGAAAGAAACAGAAAAAGAGGGAAAGAAACAGAAAGAGACAACTGAAGAAAGAAACGTCCAATGAGAAATAGAGATAGAAATGGAGAAAGTCACTTAGAAAATGAGAGAACGGGAGAAAAAGACACAGAAAGGGAGACAAAGAAGTGTTTATTGGTTCATAAGCGCTGGCACAAGCGCATTTTAACACGTTAACATAATTACCACATGGACCCGTAAATGTAAATGACTCACCATTAACTCTCCCTCCCCCTCCAGCACCTTTACCAATGGCCTACCACATAATATATGATTAGCATGGAAAGATTTCATAATCTGAGCTTTCCAAACAAACTTTAAGGACTTGAGGATGTCTGTGCGTAGTAATCATCCAAGTGCATAAATCTGTCTGCCCGCACCATTTACTTAACAGGCCAGAAAATCGGTGCAATAACGTCTAATTGCTTATTACATCTCCTATATAGTCCTACAATGTACATGGAATTGAAAGTCATATGACAATTCCTTTTTCTTATGCTTCCATGCATATACTGTCTTCACAGTATTACACATACTCAAATTTCGCTCATTGAACGCTCTGGGTTATTGCTGTTGCTATTATTATTACCATAACATTATAAATAGAATATTGTGGATCGTGTAGGATTTAGTAATGTCCGCATAGGAAAGAGAGATGTGAGATGTGGGAAGGAGGCTAAATACGTCTGCATACAACTTGTCAAATTTATATTAAGTTAATCACATATGGAACGTAAACGGGAAGTGTACCCTCTTGGGAAGGTATTTAAAAGCCCTTAAAATATGTGCCATGTTTATCCAGGAAAGAAGGCCAAGAGGTTGAGGAGACCGATGTGAAGCACTTGCACCATTTATAATAGTTAGTAGTAATGTGAAAGGAACAAAAAAAAAATACAACACCTTTATAGGTCTCTCCGCATCCGGCCTTTTGTATCGGAGCCATAACAGTCCAGCCACTGACGCGCCCCAGAAAGATGCTTCGACGAATGACAAATAGTTTATGAGTGTGTAGACATCTTTCATGACTAACATTAAGATGGACAGAAGACCCTAACAAACAATCAAAAACAGAGGATTACTAGAGTGGTCAAAGACAGACATGTATTGTTCTATATATAATTTTTTTTTTCGAGAAATCCAACACATCCAACCAGAGAGACTTACTAGGAATATTAATGCTGGAATGGGAGTGAACGTCTCCACATTGATCAGTGCCAAAGCACGTGGCAAATGTCCTTCCCGAGCACCCACAAAGACCAAGCGGGAAGGTGCATAAATCCCTGCGTTGAGTGCTCCGAATGTGGAGCAAGCCACAAATACTGGCATTATCCAAGACATGACGCCCAATAATTTGTCGCCAAAGGTCTGTGAAAATTAATTAAAATCAATGTTAGAAGAATATAATGGGATGAACATTATTTGTTTCTCTATCCATAACAAAATGTGCACAAAATAATGTGTAGGATGCCAATTTGAATCTTACTTCCTCCTGCCTAACTCAATCCTGCAACCACCGCAAAAATTTAACGGAAATGCTCAGAAGAGACTCAGAAAGACTCGGCATTTTTTTGTGCATCCAAGACAATTTTACCTTCCACAAAAATTATCCAAGTTATGACGGGTTTTCCGTGTGAAGATTAAAAATTAGAATTTTCAATCGAATAATTTTTTTTAAATTTTCTCCGCAGGGTTAAAATCAATCTGTATGAAATGTATCTTTGTAGTCAAATTTCATAGTGAATTCAGTAAAAATGGTCCCTAATGATTTTTATTAGGGTAAAAAATTTAAACTGGCATCATGCTAAAGCCTCAAAGATGCAATCAGGGAATTCAAATATAACAAATACCAAAAAAATCATTACTTTCTTCTTCGGCATTAAAAGTGGATTTTGACGGAAATTACAGATACTTGTACAGATCCTCACAGTATTGAATTTTTTTTTGTGTGTTTTTTCCTTTGTGAATGTACGACAAGTACAGAGATCCTTTTGCTTCTGCCACTAAGGCTCATTTAATTATTTTACTGAAAAAAAAATCATGAGGAAACATTTCTACTGGACTAACAAAATTCAGTAAAAAGAAAGCCCGTTTTAGATTTGCTTCTAACTTGCAGGAAATGCGGGTGAAAAAATGAATTTATTAAAAATCCTGTACTCGAGAAAATTGCCATAACTTGGTCAGTTTTGAGGGATCAGGCTGGGAAATTTACTCAGATCCACAATAAAATTCTGTGCCCGAATGAATTTTTGCTGAATTTTTGCGGTGGTTGTATGAGTTACCGTACGTTAAAAAGGTATTATGTATAAAGTACAATACTAGTTAAGTGAAGAAATCTACGAAATGGGGCAATGGTAGACTCTTACCACAGCGACAGCATTCGATTCCAAAACCTCCACTTTTGTCAGCACCACAAAGTACGCCACATTGGCCAAGGTGTAAGCAATGGTGACAACTGGCAATGAAATCCAGATGGCACGGGGAAGATTTCTGCACACAAAATGAACCAACATCAGAAATGCTTTCTCCCCATTGTAATCGTCAGTTGCGGGTAAAAAAAAACATTTTTTTTAGTACATAAACAAAAATGAAAAATAAAATAACTTACTTGTAAGGATTTTTGATTTCTTCAGTAACAAAATTTAAATAATTCCTGCAACATCCACAGCTCGGTTTAAATGATACTATATCTCTTTTTAGGAAAATTCAATTAAACGTGCACGGGAAAAGTTACAATTAGTATATCTACAAAATATAGAAAGGAATGAACAGGTCCTGTCATTATCATTGTCATAGCTGAAATAACTAACATATAAGGGCGGATGATGAAATGAGAACGATTTTTTTAATGTAATTTAACGCCACTTTGTAATTTTATACATTAATACGGACCGGAAGAGAGAGAGAGAGAGAGAGAGAGAGAGAGAGAGAGAGAGCGAGACTTAGAAAAGAAACTAACCAGCCAGCATATGTGAAGAGTCCATTGTAAAAGGCTAAGGCAATTTTTCCTGGTTCTTTCGAAGTTCCATCAAAAGGATCCTGTAAATTGTCCGTTGTCCCTGTACAAAGGGCCACAAAACCGGCAATGATGATGATAATCAAAGCCAGAATCTTCATACTCGTGAATGCGTCCTGGAGTCTTGCAGACCATTTGACGTTGTAGCAATTGACGGCGGTCAGCAAAGCTATTTTGAGAGGTGTATAAAAAGATACAGATGTATTAAACATTCCTATTAAATCCCCCCTTCCTCAATGCATATGCATACGTACATAATGTACACACATTAGCAGAGAAGACAAGTGAGCGCTAAACTTTTACACCAACTGGTCATTAGGCGGTTAAAGTAATTTAGAGGGAGAGAGAGAGAGAGAAATGAGAGTCACTATATTTACAGCCAGATAAAAAGGTTTTTGTCACACAACACTCTACGGCATGAATGGAATCAGGATTAGTGGTCATCTGCGAATGAATGAATGAGACATTTTTAGCGCTCACTCGCAAGTCTCACTTTTTTTTTGTTACTATTTACATTTTCAATGTAATGACTACTTATTGTGTAAATGCCTCTTCTTTTGAATTCTTTCCCCTTCTAAAACTCTCTTTAGGTACGACCATAAAGGATGAATGGATTGCGTTAAAGCCTAATGTGTGGCGAGAAAGTGCCCAAAAATCTTTATACCAACCTATGACAACGGCGCTGAGTAGACGGATAGCTACATCAGGAGGATTACATTCCGGCCAGAATGGTTGTAGAATATACTGGGAAAAGGTTAATCCTAGAATGGCATTTCCCGTTGGCACAATAATCATCAGAGCTACCCATAAATACAAGAAGGCTGGGAGACCTCCGAAGGACTCGGTGATGTATGTGTAATCTCCTCCGGATTTCGGAATCATTGTACCTGGAATGAAATATAGATGGGACTTTAGCAATTTCATTAAAATGTTTTTCATTCTCAGCTGGAATGGAGTTTAAAAAAAAAATTATCAACTTTCACCCAAAAAAAAATCGTGATCAGAGCAGAACAAAACATAATAGATCATAATAAGAATTTTCATATACCCAATTCGGCGTAGCAAAGGGCACCGACCATGGACAAGAGCCCGGACAAGACCCATACTACGAGAGCTAAACCAGTGGATCCCGCATTAATGAGTACGCCTTTGGGGGACACGAAAATTCCCGCTCCGATAATGACGCCCACAATAATGGCTACTCCGTTCATTAGCCCCAACTCCTTTTTCAAGGCTATGGATTCTTCTCCGCCTCCATTTCCCTTAGAGAAATAATTAAAAAAAAACCATATATTTTGATAAATCTCCAACATGATATTCTCCAATGTAAAAGCATTGAAAGTAAACTTTCCATAACCCACCTGTTGACCCTCATCACGTTTCAGAGGTTGGCCTTCCGCGATCGTGGTTCCTGGAGTTTCTTCAGTCCTACTATTTCTCACCATTTTGCTACGAGGTGGATGGTTTCGTAGGGAAATACAGTTACAATCACTTACTCTTCCTCGTTACTGAAATTCATATGGAAGTAAAACTTTTTTACTGGATTTTTTACTGGAACTTTTGAATGGATTCATGGACATAATTTTCATCCCAAAAATTTTTTTTTCCTTATTAGTTATTACTATACAGATTAAAGGGCATTCAGGACGGACCACGTGTACCCTGACTGGGAAAAAATTTGGACACGCTAAAAAGAACCTGAATCCCAAGGTTGATTTCTGCGTATGAAATATTTTTATGGCAAAGACGGTTTTAATACCTGACAGCTTATCTAAACCACCAGTGATCCCTGAACCTTCTTACTAAATGTGACTGCACTCCTACCCTGTATCAGTGGTGTAGGCACATAAATCACTGAATTGTCTCCATACATGCTTGCCCAATTTTTTTTTTACTTCAAAACTTACCGACATCAATGTGCAAGATGAGAATCATTGAACACGAAAAATATTTTCAAGTATGGGTATGCATATGTATACCTCATGCTAAATATGTCCTGCAATTTTTTTTGACAATCACGGCTTTGCTCAGTGTTTTATAATCTTTCGATAATCGTCTTTAACTGTGAAAATTACCAAATTATGCCTAGTATAAAATCATTAAAACGTGGTAGACAGTAAAGAGGTTTTAATCTTAAAACAGATAACGTAGAACAGCTTGAGGCATTGTAAGTAAAAAAAAAAAACGACGATTGAAGCGCACATATACATTGCATAGTATAAATGTGCAGACAAGGAGAACCCGTGACATCTTCTAAGGACTTCGTCCTTAGAAAGCATTCAAAGCATGGACTGAATGGAAAATCACAAACTGATTATTTCGGAAATCACATTTATGTATACAGCTATGCCTTCCAAACAAAATACAATGTATCTGAACAAGTTAGGAAATGTAACAGAGTCTCAGAACCAAAAATCATTTGAAATGTCTTTACTTCTAGACATAAAGTGTGCTTAGCCCAAAGGACGAGCAATGTCAGCGCATTGTTACGGCCTAAAATCATGGTTATACAAGGCCTTGTAACATTATCCTGTCTTAATTTTACCCCTTTGACGCTGGATACTCTTTAATATACATACATCCACTTTTTTAATATGAAGTACGACATTTCCTGTGAGAAAAAAAATAGACTACGTCTAAATCTACTGCTAAAAGTAGGTTGATTAAATCCCCAATTTTTTTTAGTAGAAAATGTAACAGCTCAGTGGATAAATTCTAATTACAACTCCATGCAAATCCCTGCACAGTACACATCAAATCACAGATAGAAGCTATTAAGTAGTAGAAGACTTTATTAGGTAGCAAAAGTTTGTCTGCTTAATAGCGATTATCATTACTATTTGGAGCTAATAAAGTCAGCGAATTCCGAATAAAATGAGTATTGCATGGTGATAAATGATGACCCAGGGAACAGCTGCATATTAAATAACCAGGAATTGCATAAATTCACTCACTGAGACTCCGTTGGAGCTGGCAAAAATTTAACGAGCATGAACACTAAAAAATTATCCTTCAGTTTAAACTCGGCGTAATAAGATTTAATTTAGTGTGAAATAATTCCCTTGACAGACTTATACGTTCCGTATTGACAAGTATAGGCTTTACTCGGGATGAGGTAATAAATAAAAGAATAAAACTATGCATTTTCGTATTACACACAAAGGTAGTCTTACACTTTAAGCTATTAAATTGAATATGCATAAATAATTAATACTCAAAAATAACTAAATGAATTTCTACAATAGCTTTTGTCCTTGCGGTAATGATGATAAGGATTGCTTATTGATAAATGGGCTATACATATAATGTTTTTATTATTAATTGAATATTTTTGTTACGTAACCCCTTCCAAGGTGTTTCACAGCATATTACCATAATACATATGATGAATGAACCCAATTGATGATGAAGTATATACATGTGAGTACCAGGTTAGTACCACAAATGTCCCAATTAAAATATTACAACATCGGTTTAAATTAAAAAATTCAAAATCTACTCAAAATCGCCATGTAAGTACGTAAGTATATTCAACAATGTTATTAATTACAACCGAATAATAATTAATAAGATAGCCTCACCTGAGCCTTGTGTTACAGAGGGTTGTCAAAGAATTAATGAGACACTTGCTCACGTGATATGTCATTGTTAAGACAAGAGAAGTGAGTGTCCTTGCAAGTTACACACAGGAAATAAATGCACAGGGGAATTTTTCCAAGGGAAGATACAGAAGAAGAGGGGGGAAACAAAAAAATTAAAACCCCGTGATTTCACTGCTAAAATACATCTTTTAAAAAAAATTATAAATAACGAGCTAAAACGCTTGTTATCCTCCCGCCACAACTCCTTTGAACACATTTACATGCTTAAAGAGCCCGTGAGAATGCCTACTCGAAACTCCTATTCCGGTTCTTAAACCATGTGGTAATAGCAAGGGATAAAAAAGCACATGGGTTACATGCTTCTTTTCTCGTTACGAAATCTTTCGCAAAAGATGAGTTTGGGAATGTGCAAGTGAAGAAAAGAATTCATGTACACGGGAATATAAAATTTATAATAAACAACACACTAAGAGAAAAAGCTTAACATGTGGTGCTCGACAGTAATACAGTTTGTACAAATTTATACAAAAGAGGTTTTAGGGAGCAGTTATAAGACCATCCAACTATTCCAGGGTGTTACATAAACTGATGAGTTTTTTTTGGGGAGGTAGGGAATACATTAGTGCGAAAAAAATGTTGTAAATGAATACGAAAGGATTGTGTCTACAGAAGTTGTCCAGAGTCAAGCTTTGAGCTTTATGTAACCATATAATAAAAAAAAAAAAGCCAGAAGGTCTGGGACTTCTTTTGAGTCAAAGTAACAAGAGATCACCTTATGCATGAAAAAGGAGAATACTGATCCCGCTGGGAGTATCGCATGTATCTAATTGTAAGGAGGAGAATCAAATCTGATTATCTCCATTCGGTCCAAGCAAGAAAAGGATCCGGATATTTTTCATAATACTTGATAAATTCCCAGATTTCTTGGAGGTATTTGATTCAAATATCTGGATGGGTTGTACGTATATTGCACCAATCTTTGTATTCACTGCTTAATTCTAATAACGTAAAAATAAAAATTAAATGGCGAAATATTTCATTTATCTTCTCACAGAAAGGGCCAAGAGAAATTATTTGTCTAGGCGAGGCTCCCAGAGTTATTGGTAAAATACGCGCCTTCAAAGCAGTAATAATAAAAATGGAATTGGGCCGAAGTTGTTTCTCATCAATTTTTCGCTTCAAAATCAATTACTTCGAATTTCCGTTGATTATAGGGAAAAAAACCGCAATGACTGCAGAATTTTATCAGGACAAGACCACAAATGAAATGTGTTGTGGGAGAAATAATGTTAGTAGTACTCAATTACTGGATGAATGTATGGTGTGGTATGTATCCATAAGGGAGTTAAGTCATTTCCGCGGTTGTCCCAGCATTTTGTCTCTCATTATGAAACTGATAAATACCCCTTTTAATACTTTTATTTATACTAGTACTCCTGGCAATTCATCCACATTTTTCAAGTGGGGTAATTATAATCATTGGACAAATGATGTTGATCTACTAGTTTAGAATGATACTAGCAGTAAAACTATTCACTTGACCAGGATTTGAATGGAATTCTACCACTCGGGTCTTTTGCAAACTTTTTACCCAAAAGGTTATCTCTAAAATTGTACCCCTCGTGTACTTTGTTCACCAAGTGGGTCTTTGAAATGTGGCTGGGTAAATATTGGTTGCCTTTGGTATAGGCCAAGAATTTAATTTTTTCCGTAGTTGATGCTGCATTAAGTGGAGCATGTTTATAGCTTCGACTATGCACAAATTTGAACTGCCACCATCAAAGGACTTATTACTCCATTAATTTTAACAATTTACCTTCCAAACATTTGTCGGCCACAAACGCTGTATTATACACACATCCAAATACGCAGATATGCATGTCATTCTCACCCCCCAGCAGGGTGCAAAACGCGTGATAGAATGAATAAGAAAATAGAAATAATTTCATTTCATTTGAGGAAGTCATGGTTTTGCTGTGTAATTTCTGTTTTAAAACCCGTGAGAAATTATCGTTATTACGGTCAGTAATTAATGGTTTTAGAAGGTATAAAGGTTAGTGGAGGGTAATTAAATATTTAAACTAAAATGTTTCAAGTGACAAACTCTTCCAAGAGTTTATATCCAATTAGTAGTAGTATGTAACCCGTGAAAAGACGCAGATTTACATTCCAACTCACGTGGAACAAGGTAGCAACAGTTATTTAAATGCAGTGCATAAATTGTTAGTTACAGCGTTACCGCATTGCTATTACCGTTGCAGGCCCGTTAAACCCCATTTTGTTAATATGGGAATGAAACCAAGAAAAAATGTACCTAACTAAACACTACAAAATACAAACCATTTTCCAATGATTCAGCGTATCACTCCACGACACTTTCTGATTTATTAAGGGAGCATACTTACAAATGCTCATGGCAAATGCACGTGCCTTTATTTACTTTTCCCCTCGAATATGCATGCAAGCCAGTAGTTTTTAGATACCGTGGATAATGTCACAATAAAAAAAAACTCCTAATTATGCTTCTAACTTCTTTTCTCTAACAATCGGAACTTTTGTGCACTGAATTTCTATTTGAAAAAGTTGTTCATGGAGGATGAAAGTTGCATGGTAAACAATACTCAAGTCAAAATTCAAATTTTTTAAGGAGTACTAATACTTACAACTTTTAATAAATGCGAAGGAAGTGAGAAAAAAATTGCTATGTATATCTCCGCCATTCAGTATGTCACAGGCGTAAGCATAAAAAAATATCTGCCTATTACCGCCAGAAGACTGCATAAAAAACATTTAATCTTTTGGGGAAAGACCGGAAAGAGATTTGTGTTGCTAATCACATTATGGTTATATGAACTTGTGCGATAAGTGATAATCCTAAATATGGGTACATAATATATTCGCCCATATAAAAAAAAAAGATCATAAATATGTACACACAACCCCGCGTGGGTTTTGCACGTGTCCAGCCCTCCCAGGAAATCTCTTTTTAGGCTTTAGTTTATTAGTAATTGGATGAAAAAAAAACATTTATTACCTTTCACGCAGAGTTTTTGATGCAAAGCCGGTGATTGGATCGATTGTTGCCTTGCAAGATAGGGATTTTTTCTTTCCTCGAGCTGACGACCTCTACAGCTGGGACAGCTGCGTAGGTGAATTATATAGATGGTGATGGAGCGTACTGGTAGCACTTTCCCGTTCTTTTTGGGATTCACAGGAGAGGATAAAACATTTGATGGATGGGTAATAATTATTGGGGGAGTTAATGACTGGAACTGGAAAAAAAAACTTCTTTTTCTTACTAATAAATAAAAATGGTATAGTATCAAAGAATGGTTTACTGACAGGGTCTTTCAACTGTAATCACTGTGGAAGATCACCCATACAAAAGATGGGAGTTTTTGTTTTTTTTAAGGTATATCAAAGAATCCAAAAAATTTAAAGGGGATTATTTGGCAAAATAGGGAGACAAGCGCATGGTGAAGAAAGAAAAACAACAAACAAAACTTGGGACTACAATCCTATATATTTTCACACATTTCCAAGTGAATGTTATAAGGACGAAAAATCAGTGTTGTCAATCAGCATGCTGCAGCGATTCTAAGGAAATTTAGACAACCACACTGCTTCATATATTATTTGAGGTTCAAGTTGATAATGTAGTAGTAGTAGTAGTAGCAGTAGTAGTAGTAGTAGTAGTATATGTCAAGAATCTTTGTTCGACACCCACACCCATCTTCATTGCTTCAAAACATGTCTTCTGAATGAAATATATGTATGTATGTAACACATGAGAGTATACGTATGTTACCACCCAACGTTTTTACACCATGCAGTATAAAAAAAAAAGTATGGAGAATATAATAGTGTATGGAGAAGGTCCACGCGTTTTTTTTCTCATCACCATACCAAATGTGCATACATAACATACACAATTATGACCACAGTCCATACTTGTGCGAAAATTTTTATGTAACAGTTAAGTATAACGACAGGATTTGCTCTCCCTCAATATCCGTCCAAGTTCATATAGTATTCCATGACCAGGGGATGGAAAATCCCGACTGTGCATGTTGGAATTCAGATAGGCTTCAAGTGTAATAATAAGCAAAACAATTCGTTTACATTTATTGAGATTATTGTTCCCCCTGAAGCAGGTCTCTCTCCATGAGACACAACACTGGAATGGTATATATTAGTATTATTTTGGAATGTTCCCTGCAAAAGCACACAGTATTTACTGGGTTGAAGGAGGAAATTACGTGTGAGTACTGAACTTCCTGATAAACTCAAACGTTTTTATAATGAAGAAGAAAGGGAATAAGAAATGTTGTTAGAATTTGTTAACTGGCGAAAAAAATAAAGAGAAAGCATGAGGAGACAGTCAGGATGCAACTTCCGAATAGATTGCAATTATGCTGTACCAAATAAACATTATTCATGAACTTTTGAACCTCTTGTCCTTTCGTGCCAAGACATGTGCTTTTCTCTTAGGTAATGATCTTCTGTCTATGCTTCCTATGAAATGTGTTCGTATATCTATATAGGTATTGCTCCTCACAATAAATTCTCTCCTATAGTGCGTAAGCACGGGAAAAGTGTGTGGGGTGTTCACGTTGGCGTACAGACTGGGTCTGGGTCATTGATGAGTCATGCCGTAAAAGGTCGTTGCCAAGACTTTCTCCCGCGGATGCTTCCAAATCCTATCGGGTCAAATTATTTCTTCTTGCCTTACAAAAAGACTTGTTAGGTCAGTCTTTGGCTTTACAGAGAAAGTATAGCCACAACACCCAATGCAGGAATGTAGTGCTACCGAGTAGTTAAAAACCATGATACAGCCACAGACAACTCCCTGCAAATTTCTTGATAAACTTTGATTATGAACATACAGCAAAGCGTCTTGGGTTATTTTCAGTTGTTTCAGAAAATATATGTACTATTTGTCATTGACATTGAATTTACAATACACCCAAGGGACGGCATTGTACATTTTCGGATGCTCAACCAGAGCGTAGGAAGTAAATAGGAACCAAAGCATGCGTCTATATAGGTATCTATATGTAAGATGATTATTTGCATCGTACTCTTTGTGCCACATTTTTTTCTATACACAAAACACCAGTCAATGCACAGTGCCAACCTATGATTCTTCTCTCACCACAGGTGTCTCATGCTCTTGAAGAAATAGCTTCATTTTGCCCCACCAAATCGCTGTTAGAAAAACGTTTTACCATTCATGTGTTTCTTTCACGTTATACTTGAGACAGGATAGGCCAGTAGCGTATGATGTAATGTACATAAAATGCAAGTTCAAAAATAATAAAATTATTGAATAAGAACTGAGAATGAATGAACTCTGTAGAAATACAATACCAATCATTTCGTTGAAATAACAAGGCGTGTTTTAATAGTGGCATGCATACAGCTTCAAGTGCTGAAGCTAATACAGTTTATGCCCCTTAAGGGATGCACAATACGGCAACAACAAATATTTCAACATTAACTTTCATCAACAAGTTAAGGCATTAACAAGTAACAATGAGCGGCGTGAGGATCACAATTAATGCAATTACGATTGGTCCAAATTAAAAATGAAGGTTGAGCCATCCTCGGAAGCAGAGACCAACTTTGACCCATCCCTATAAAAATACATAAAAGACGCTCCGTTTATCTTCCTGGCTTTGAACAGATAATTAAGAAAACATTATGTTGCATAATTAGCTGCTACAATTAAGCTAGTAGTTACCGATACTTTAAAACCCTCACAAGGTAAATACTACTTTAAATACTAAAAGTAGAGCCAATACTATACTTTTAATAATCTTAACAAAGGATTCTTTGCTGCGTTTCATAATTATCAGTTTTAAAAAATTCTAATAGAATTCATGGTTCATAAAGTATCAGTAATAATTAATCATGCCTTATGAAATAAGTGTAATTGAACTTACTTGGACACCGACAAGTCTAGCACTTCAGACCGGTGCCTTCCAAGCAACCTTTCCATTTTACACGTTCGGGAATCAAAAGCTCGTATAACCCCATCCAAACCACCGGTATAAAACACTGGTATCTTTGGATCCCATATCAGTTTTGTAAGTCCGGCATCTTGTTTTATACGCAAACGTTCGGTCTGAAAAACAAACAAGTCCAATGTACAGCAACTACAACTCAGAAGAATTAAGGGGTACGACGGCATTACACGCTGATTCGATTACTGCAACAAAAGATGACATATAGCATTATGTACTACAAAACACTATTAGCAACAAATACAACAAAATAGTAAACCAAGTAGACAAAACCAAATAGCAATCCAACTCAAGGAATGCAAATCACAAAATTAACCAGTTTGCAACAACATACCAAACACCAAAGCCTTTTTTAGGCGGGTAAGTCTGCTACAACACATATAACATGTAATTTTAAAAGTTTACCATTGTTGATACATCCCACAGTACAATATGACCAGTCACTGTTCCTGCTGCTAAGTAATCAATGTTTCCACAAGTATTAAAAGTAAGACTTTCCACACTATCAGCATTTCCATCTTCGTCACTGTCGTCTTGACGCCCAACAAGGGAATTACTACACTGAAGAGTATTTAAAAGCTGTAGAAACAGAAAGAAACATGGTAGAAACAGAAAATATAAGCACAACTGTGATTTTCAAGATCCATTATGGGTGACCCACTAGTTAAACAAAAATGCTACCTTGCCAGTCTGTGTATTGTAAATATGGACGCGACCTCGAAAGTTTCCAGCAGCCACAATTGAATGGTTTTGACATCTATCTATACACAATACGGCACAAGATCTATGAGTAGGTGTGTACAGATTGTGTTGTACTTGTCCAGTTTTAAGGTCGAAGAGTTTAACTGCTCCATTTTCGTAACCCGCAACAAGTCGTTTCCCTGTTTTACGCAAAAAATATAATAATGCACACGTCTTCTCCTCTGTGGTTTTACATTCATCAATTTGGACAAACGGATACTTTTTCATTCAAGTTTTACTTTTACGTACCATCCGGTAGCAGTGCAGCACACTCGCATTTAGAACCGCCAGCTGTGAGTATTTTGCAGTCCCCTCCCGGGATCTTCCACATGTATATGGAACCGTCCTCGCAACCAGCAAACAACACGTTACTCGCGTAATGCCAAAAGCTCCACTGCTAACAAAAAATAATTTATTAATAAAACTGATGCTGACTTTAATACGTGTATAAATATAAATGTATACTACTGATAATGAACATTAATGTATTGGTACTGACCGTTAAATCACTTGTTTCCAATGAAAGTACTGCGATGGCATTTTTAGCAGTACTTGATCGCCACACTTTAACTATTCCCGACAAATCCGCGCTGGAGAAATATGCTGAGTCATGACTAAAAGAAGCACTTATGACGGAATCCTGTACAAATAATAGCAACATACAATAATCCACATTAGACAAATACAATTACCTGTAGCTTAGTAATATTCTCGACTCAAAAATATCCTCCACTGTACAATATTTCTAACGCCTAATTCCATACGCAGTTACAAACAGGAAATGACAACACAAACAGAAATACAAAATTACTTTGTGCCCCCGGCATTTAAAGACGGGAAACCGTGACTCAATCGAGGAAGAATCCCACACATTCGCCACATCGTCCTCTCCGCCGGTTATTAGTCTTTGACAAGAGGAGTCAAAGTTGCAACAGAAGACAGCCGCATCTGAACAATTAAACACAAAAATTGTATTTATTATCAACAGTTGTACCCTTGTTATTTAAAACTGGTATGACCTAATTCACCCACCTTGATGACCTCGCAATACAATATCAGGTTTTTGCCCAGTAAATGCATCTAGCCCAGGTCCAAATGAGTCGGAGTCGTCACCCTCATCTTCAATGTCCGCTAAATCCCCCTGGTCAGTGCCGTAGTTGCCCTCATCATCCTCATCTACGTCTTCGTCATAAATTATTTCTATAAGGTCTTCGTCAATATCACCTTCGTCACTGTCACGGCTCCCTCCGGCAGCTCCATTCGACAGTTTCTTTGAGTCCAAGTCCATCACAACGCTTCTAGATCTCCGCTACGAAGGACCTGAAATTAAATTTAAACACGTACTTTCAGGTCTAATATTCTCCTTGATTACTACTCTACCAATACTCTACAAATATTAGCTAACACAAAGATTCCAAATTTTCCGGCACCAAGTACCAGCATCGCAATTAACAAGATATAAAGGCGCTAAAAAGAAAAGCAGCTAAAAACACTACGGAAGGCCAAAATGATGGATTCATGACGAGGGTACTGATTTGCGGGAGCCTTATGATAGCCTCTTCGGGCACAAATATTGTGCGAAGCAAATCACCATTACGTCATCAGAGGTTTTATGAGAATACAATAATTATTATTACATTTTTGGTTCCACTTTCAACGAACTGTGATGCATGTGCCACAAGCCACAGAAATTAAGTACACACTACGGCTACTCTCTAGTATGCGTATATTTTTACATATAAATCCATCAATGGAAAATTTCTTGTTGAAGTGTGAATCATATTATTGGGGTGTTTTAAACCAGAAAACAGTGCTTAAAATAGGGCCAGAGAGATAGATCGGATCAATTAATTTCAGACTTTAGACTGTCCGTGTGGACTTTTGCAGTGGCCTGCGATTGGTGGAGAGAAAGAAAGGATCGGCCGGGTGAAGCGGAGAACAATGGTCGTCATGGGATGACCCCAATCCTTGCTGAGGTCAACCGGGCAGGGACTTGTGCACGGTCAATGTTTTTCCCCAGACGCATTGCTTTCCTAATCGCCGTCCAATCTTCTCCGCAAGTCCTCTCGTCTAAAAATATTCCCTCCCAGTCAAAGTCTGCATTGTGGGTCGTAATACGACCCAAAAAATATTACAACTTTTTAGGGAGTTTTTGCAAGGGAAATATTATTTTATATATTGAATCTTTATTTTTCCCTTTACAGACTGACTGGCTCATTATAGACTTTTATAGACAGCAATGAGAGTATGTACAGGGTGGCACGTGGCAAAAACCAGAAGATTTTATACTTATTTTTATCTTCTCCGCCACCCCGTAGCAAAGTAAGCTCAAGATCAGATAGAATAGGTCATGAGCCTTGGAAAACATCTACTAAGGAAATTTTTTAATTAAATTCAATTAATTTAAACGCTTTACCGCTTAACTGTCGTGTTGAAAAATTGGTCGTACAAAATTGATTACGGAAACAAAAAACTCACTGACAAAGCTCGCATTTACAGTTTTACGGGGGATTTGAATTTCCAATTTCGCTAATTTTCTCTTACTTTTTATACTTTGATCTGAAGTATAACTTTGGCTCTCGAACTGATTTCGAGTCCATGGTCAAGTTGAAATTCTTTTGTGCGGAAAACATCTGGTATTCTCGTAAACACTATTGCATTTAGGAATGAATATCTGTTGCTATCTATGTCCGTAAATACCTATTGTTGTGATATTAAAATTATGATAGTTAACTTTATTTACATTATAAAACGCATAGGTTTTTCGTTCCAATCAACATCAATGGTGATCAAGTAGTGCTCATTTGAGGATTCACAATTGTGGCATCCCTAAAAAAAAACATTGAAGCCATTATACAGCTTGAGCCGTTTGAGGTATATTAAAGACGGTGAATACCTATGTGTATATGTACACAAAATATGAAATCGAAGGCATGAAATCATGTTTTTAGTTTCTATACATGTTAAAGTAAAGCATTTTTCGAAATCATGATTTTGCAACTAAAATAATTTGATCAGCCAGTGATCCTAGTGAATAGTGGTTCACATAATACGTAAGATATTACAGCCGACCTCTTGTGTACCATCACTACACTACAGAAAGTCTGGAGTCCGCAAAAACTGAATTAATACAGTGATATAATAAAACCAAAACCCATACACAGCCACACACATTTTCTGGTACACTTGAACAAACGAAATTATCAGAAACTAAAACCGGCTCAGAATAAAATACTAAACTAAATATACAAGGTTTATTAAATACTCAAAGAAAAACTGATGCCACGAGGGTAAAAGAGTAAACATACTTATATTTTTAGATATAAACTGAATATATAATAAATTCCTTGTGATATATTTTTAAAAACACCCCATGTCGTCTTTTTATATATTACTAGAAGTTTGCTTAAGTTGTTGAAACTCGAACCCTTGTGATAAAAATATACTACCTATTTATATAATAAAAATAATTAAATTTTTTCTGATTTTAATAGTAAAAAGCAAAAAAAAAGGGCATGTATGTCATTGACAGATTGAAGCGTTCAAGAAAATTGGTTACGAGGAGACTTTGACGAAAGAGAAGAGTATGTAAACGTGTGACCCTGTTCTTGGGGTCAAAACGACAAGAGTCATGGTTTTGAGGGTATAAGATAAGAAATATTTGACTTGATATCTCATACATAATAAGTTTCACAAGGGATAACTAATACAGTTTTAGGAAGCACGAGAATTTATTTCATTCGAGATAACAAAAAAATAATTCTGACGTGCATACGAAAAATACACGCGCATAACGTCAGTCGTCGTCTGTTTTTTTCGAAGATATTGAAAGAAGGAATAATTTTGTCTCTAATTACTGTGAATGCTTTTTTTTGTTTTATCACCGTCACAGAAGAAAGTGTGATATACACACCAGCCACTTTTCCCTTATCCTCACATTGTAAGTGTAAATTGAATTTTGAGTTTTTTTTGGGGTAACTCTTATTGAAATATTAGCGTCAGGTGTACTCATTCTTTAAAAAAATTGAAGGAATTGGAACATAACACTTGAGTGGATTTTGAATATCAAACCATTCCAGGATAATTGATTCTATAGTATCGGTGCTAAGTTATTAAAACGAACAACAAAATGGTCTGGATATCAAGAGTTTTCTCAGTCATGGGAAGACCCACCGGGAGTTCTGTAAAGATAATTAACAACCTCAAACAAGGTCAGCCAGTTTTCAGATTTTCAACAGCAACAACGCTGAAAGGTACGTAATAATGGTTATAATTGTTATCAACAAGAATTTGAATTTACAAAAAAATACGCTATTACTTATGACGCTTGTTTGGTGTTGTGAAATTTTGTACTAATTGCTAATAAAAACCTTGCTAACACATTCCTTGTGACACCCGAAGCAACGAAAACCCACGTAGAAACAACTGCAGCGGACACATGTGAACCCGGTATTTTGCATAACCACTTTATCCTCTGTGATACACTTTCCTTTGTATACTTCTCCTGAACGAACATCTGCTGAAATTGTACTGTATTGCGTAAATGCTGATTAACTTGTGTACAGAGAAGGTCCATTTTTGAAACCATCACTTAATTTTTTTGCAGCCAGGAAATATTCAGACAAACACGAATGGGTGGTAATGAACGGAAATGTTGGAACCGTGGGCATTTCTAATTATGCTCAAGAGTCACTGGGAGATATCGTTTATGCCCAGCTACCTGATGTGGATTCAACCTTTGCAATCATGGGTAATTGAACTGATTTGACGCCGAAGTAATTTGTTAATAAAGGTTTAATAAATTTCGTTTTGATACTAATTGTATTTACACTATTTTTTCTTAATTGCAAGATGAGTGCGGTGCTCTGGAGAGTGTGAAAGCAGCTAGTGAGCTCTACTGTCCACTATCGGGAAAAGTCACTGAGAAAAATCCTGAAGTGGAATCTTCACCTGGTCTGATCAACTCGTCATGTTATGATAAAGGTGAGAATAATTTTGATATTGGTTGGAGTTAAATATTAGCAATTTCTTCGTCAGATTGTGGTTCTAATATTTATGAATTGAGAATAAAGTAAAGTACGTTTGCATTTATTTAATAGGATGGCTTTTCAAACTTGAACTCACCAAGCCCGAAGAATTGAATGATCTAATGGATGAAGAAGCCTACGAAAAGTTTTTGAAGGCGCAACAAGATGAATAACTGAACGTTAGATGGAAAATCCAAAAGCTTTAGAGTGCAAACGGAGAGAAATCCAAGACGATGTGGATTCAGGACCCACAGTGTACATTTCAGACTGTTATTATTCTTTGAAAAAACAGATAGACAAAATATTTTCGAGAAATCTACATCAATCTGACGACTTGTAAAAACTTAACTTGGAAAACGTAGTCTGTATGTAATAATATATAATTCCTAAAAAAGTTTCCTGATTTATGCTCTATAGGGTGCCAATTGCCAACAATGTCACACATTAAAATAAAAGAAACAAGCCAATATATGTATGTATGATTTTAAGAATCCAACCACCATTCCTACATTATTCAAGCACGCATTCCTCAGTGACTACAAACAAAATAAATCCATCAGCATATGCATATAGATTAAAAGCTTACTAAAACAGGCATCTCCCAATTTCCTACTAGCAGCACCTCTGACTAATTAAATTGGACACAGGCGACAGGAAAGCCATTAAGATTACGACAATATCCACTATAACCTACCAATCGGAGTAAAAAAAATTGATTTATACACTTAGCGGAGTAAACTCGACACTAGCACAGGAGTAACTGACATAAACGGAAGCCCCAAATCATCAATAACTGAGTATGTCCACTGCCCGTATGCACACAGTATCGATTACTATCCGTCAATCACCCGACTCATCCAAAATTCTGGAAACAAAAAAAACATTCTCCTCATAAATCAAATACCCCACCATTTAACTTGCTTATCGGCATTAGCCCGAAATTCCTTCAAACATGCAAGATGAGTCAAAAACCATTTGAACAACCAAAAAGCTCTGTGGAAACCAATAATCATTACAAAAATATCTACAAACCTCAGCCACAGTTAAACACACTGACCTACTCCATATAAACTTGCTGGACAAAATGTTTGATCAACTTACCCGTTCAAAAAGGTTTCCTACGTACTTTGAACACAATTCGAAGACAACTTGTGTGTAAGGCTTGACAATACCTCCAAATGATTTCCTTTACACCCAGAAAATCACCAATGTCTGTTACGACCACATGAGTTGGACTTTTGATTCCAACGTGCTTTTCTCTATACTACTGATATCTTCGAAAACGTAAATATAATCTTCCCCAATACCAATACACTATACTAAATTGTATCCGCACACCACAAAAATTCACTGATCACACCTCCTTGGCAGAGTCTCGCTCACGTTTGAATATTGCCCACAGAATGTTTTTTTTTTTGTTTTGGCAAATCCGCACACACGTTCTCATATGTCCAAGGCCACACAGGTAATCTAATAGGACGTATCTTTTATACGTTTCTATTATATGTACCCAAGTTAAAGGTATATATCCAGGTTCCTGGAACCGCAGAAATAAAAGAATGAAAAAGAATATATTTTTTTTACTGGAGAAATTTTTACTGGGAAACCCGAGCTGGAAAAAAGGGAATAGTATAATCGAATTTCCAGGCACTGCTGTCTTGCATACTCCGTCGGAACTCAAGTTCAAATCCTTTTAGAAATCACTTTCATGTGATATCAAGTGGGAGCATTAAGGGAAATTACCCAGTCATTTCCCCACAATTTCACCTTATCTATCAAATAGGCTTCTTACCCGGATAAATGTGGCATTCATGTGTGTTATCCCGTGTTATTTAACCTTGTTTACTCCACTGTCTATAACGGTCTTGTCCTAATCCTGTATCGAATCTGGTTCAATTCCCGTATTTTGACTTCCTCTCACTCTTTTTTTGCATGCAAGGACCCTTATTATGTATATATTTTAATCAAATAAAAAGCACTGCGAAGAAATACTAAAGCATGTGTTTGTACGTAGTACGTAGGCTCAGTAGTGTATAGGTTTAACCGTTTAAGTCTTTATAGGCTATATACGCATTGAGTCATAGAGTAATATATACATATCCTGGAAAGATACCAAACAAATTGTCCGGTATGAAATATGTAAAAGGTAAACAAAGTCAATATCATCCGCAGGAATATATACGAACAACACCTGGAGGAAACAGGGAAAGGTCATTATAATGCCTCTGCTTGTCCTGGCCTTGCGTAGCCATTATTTTGACCCGAAGAGCCGAATGACAGATTTTGCTGGGATGAACATGAATAAATGGATGTTAAGTGCCTTATTTTATTTTATTTTTTTGCATAATAATTAAACGTTTCATATGGTAGCACTTAGCACTTATCGTTGACGCCATCAAGAAACGTTTGCTCAGATGATGTCATCCGCCCTGATTGCGGTTCTACTTTACACTATCCACCTAGCCCCTGGATAGCACTTGATTGCGAAAAATAACTTTTGAGGACACATCATTATTATGGAACAGGTCATTAGATGCATGGTAAATTTTAAGACCAGGCCCCTATTTCACTAGTACTTTTTTCTTTAGCAAAATTTTTTCATGTAAAAGGTTGTCAAAATTTTGGCCCAAGTGCAAAGAAAAAAGTCATGGTGAAATAGGGGCCTGGTACATACGCCTATTAACCTTATTTTTATTTCCGGAATGACGGCCTCGGTGTATGTTTGCGGTATAATCGTAATATATTGTAAAATTTTAGAAAAAAAATTATATAATTTTTGTTTTTTATATATATCAAAAAATAAAAGTATTGGAAAAACGATGAAATTACGGAACTTCAAGTGGAGAGCAAGAGAGAGATAGACAGCCAAATTCATTAATAATTTTTCCCTCTTGCAAAAACTCCGTATGTATTGACCATGAATGTGCCATGTAACATTTTGGAGTCCTTTTGCGGCCCAAAATGCAGACTTTGGCAGGGACCTGGGATCGAAATCTATTTTTACACGAGAGAGGACTTGTGGATGGTAATATAGACTGGGGTTAAAATCGTTTAAAAAAATGTTTAATCGTTTTTTCCAATTTTTGAGTTTTTCTCATGATGGTAAAAAATACTGGATGAATTATGAATTTTGTATGGACAACTCCATTGGGAAAAATCTTGTATATTCTTGTATTAATGAGCCAGCGTAGTTATAATTATTTGAAGAAAACTGTACCCGGGCGTAAAACGGAGTTTGTGGAGCTGGTGTATAGAATTGATGTGTCATCGCCTACGAAGATAGAACTCCGTAAGGGTTTTCAAGGAAAGGAGGCTGGAGGTTGATCAAATGCAGCTTTCGTTTCATAGCGGAAACAATAACGGTTTAATTGTATGCAGTCGATACGCAGAAGGGCATGACATGCTTTGAAATAAATTTTTCCAACAATAAGAAAATAATTTTAATCAACTACTCCGTTGTTTATATCCATGTATATAAAGATCGCACGAGCCCAAGGAGGGGCATAATCGTTATTTTTGAGCATAAATTTGTTCTCAGTAGTCAGTGTCTTTTCAGCAGTACTAGCGCATTTGTGTAAGAGATATACAAGATTTTCATCCTGTGTGAAATCCTGCTTTTATTTTTCCTGTTAAGTGTCTCCAACATGTGTCGCAGCCAAGTATGCTTGCCTTTAATTACACTAATAATCGTCGCATATATTCAAATTACTTACCAGGTATTGTATTACCTATATAATGATTATACGGAATTAAAGCAGTAAAATTCTCAAGTGTTCTCAGAAGTCTTGTAACGAAGAAATTTTTGATAAAGTAAAACGTTAGTAACTCATTGTAGGAAAGCCTGGTTAATCAAACATCCAGCGGACTGAGAAAAGGTCGATGGGGCATGTTCTTCACATTTGAGCCAATTTGCACGATCGCTTGCAGAAAAAACGGCAAGTTTTCAGGGAGAATGTACGGGGGAGTTTGTCGCTGCTACTGTCCAAGGGCAAGTAAACATTTTTATAGTCTCATAAAAGGTGACCCTAGCCGGCTTGATAATAGTCACTGATTTTTTTTTCAGACGGAAAAGGCGCCATGTTCTGGAACCTACCCGTCTTGTGACAGACTGTGCCGGCAGAATGCCTACGAACACGGGGGCGATTGTGTGGATGAAACTAACTGCTACTGCTTCTGCACTGTGAGACAGAGACAAGCTCCAAATGGTACCGACCCTACCACAACCGGTTCCCCCTGCCCATCCACCACTGTCACAGCACCTCCTGGAATTGGTTCTCCAAATGCTCCATCGCCTGGTTCCATTGGGCAAACGAAAACAAAAAAGCGACATCGCCCACGAACACGAAAACCTCAGCAACACAAAGTATCGTTGATTCATCTAGTTAGCTAGAACGTTGACTATGGATTTTTAAGGTGTTAAATACAAACGATAAAAAATAAGTTTAAAAAACTTATTTCCCAACGTTATTAGTTGTAACAGTTATAGTTATAGGTATTTCCTTCATAATTTATTACGAATTTGTATGCATATTATATTAATGTAAGAATACTTACGCACCCATTTCGAATGTATACTATACAATACATTATACATACATAACTGAAAAAGTCGTAATTACGTTACGAAGTAACGTAACACCAGTAAGAATAAAGTATTTCGAGAACAACGTAACAGTCTAAATCTAAATACTTAAAGCTGTGGCCAAAGCGGACGGCCTGATCTCATAGCTCTCAAAAATATTGTACGGAATAACAAATGGATCATAATTAAACTTTGGAAATACTCGTTTATATAAAGGCATCAAGACTGTGTCCTGTGACTTTATGGGGCCATTAAATATGCACTTCATGTGCCCATGGGTTCCTGTTAAGAAAAAAAGGTATTGCATTAATTTTCCCACGAAACAAACCTAAATAATGTTGGAACAAAACTTTTTAACTACAAGCAAGTTCAGCTACGTGTATGAAGTTACAAATAAGCATACCTAAGGGCTCTTTTATATTTCCTCTGAGACCATATCGGGTCTTCAATTCAACAGGCTTGAACCACTCAATGTCATCTCGATTAAAGAACATGAATCGCACGACGGCTTTCCTACCATGTGATCTGAAGGGGTAGCCACTGAGAAGGACACGCTTCACAGCAATCCTTGTAGGATCCACTGAGAAAACGGATCCGCTACCCGCAGGTATCTAGAATTCAGGAATACGATAAGATTACCGATGAATTAATCTATCATTGAAACCGTTTCAATAAAAATTGTGCCCTTACCAAAGTATTTCCAGGTTTTTTAAATACTAGTACGGAAGACGGCGGAAAAACAATCGGGGCGATGATAGTAGCCATACAACTAGAACCGATTTGGGCAAATCGTAGCATCTAGAATATATAAAAAATATTCGTCGTGTTTTTGCAAGGGTGCTTTCCGTTTCAGTGCTTACTTATTTTAATCATCTGATCTTAATAAATGAACTACTATTTACTAAACCCACCTTGTGTTTGTTCCCCGTTGAGATTTCGCTTAAAATTGGTTTGGCTTGAAAGCGACGGTATCCGACTTGAAAGATTAATTCTTCTTTATTCTTTAAAATTTCTGTTACATTTAGCTGAATATTTAAGACACTCATTTTTCCCTCGTGACGAAGTTGCGAGAGCAAGGCCAAAGGTTGTCCTGAATTGACGGCATTAAACATATTTGCACAAACGCTTTTGCTCCCATCTGGCACATATTGCAAAATCATAGACACACGTTGTCCAATCTGAAATCGTTAACATTCGTTATGAATTCCAAAAGAAAACCTTAGATATATAAAATTGTTTAGAGACAGAAATATAATATTCGTGCTAACAGATGCAATTTGTAATTGTCTAGACCAGCGATACAGCATAAAACAAAACTATACATTGCATGCAAGTATATAAGCATAAGCACTCAAGTGAAACAACCTACCGGAACGTAATTTTTTCCATCGTGTTCTTCCTTTAAAATTTTTTTGTATGTATGCTTGAAATTATGAAACTGAAAAATTTTTGCATATTCTTTGGGCAGGTTTTCATAAGGATCCCACGCGGATTTTTTAAAGGACTGCAGTCCACGATAACGCTGAAAACGATCTTTTGCTGGAGTTTCCATTGGAGTGTCCACCCAATCTGGAAATTCGGCCTCTGTTCGAGCAGCTGTAAATAATAACGCGAGAAATAAAATCACAGCTTCGCATTGACCGAAGTGGAATGGTAAGTTTCAGACCAATACCTCTAGCAACTTTTAATTGTTCTTGCTCATCTTCCCAATCTTCATCGTTGTCGTCTTCTTCCATATTTTCTTGAGATTCAGTGTCACTTTCCACTTCATCATCAGAATTGATAAAGTTTTCCCCTTCTGAATCGGAATCCTGATTAAGCCAATCGGTCTGGTAAGAGGAGGTACCTTTTGGGACTAACCGTTTTTTAGCTTGTTCATCCCGATAGGCTTGGGCCCCTGAAAATGTTTGCTGAGCACTACCATCACCAACAGTATATTTAACCTCAATAGCTTCTGATCTTGCATCCTTTGGATTGTCTCCGAAAAAGCTTTCAATGGCCATATCCATAGCATCTGATTCTGATAACATTGACTCAGCTTCATCGCTGTCTAACTGGGAGTCATCATCTTGATCTTTCACCGATTCTTTGTCCTCCTCTTCAGCAGAAGGATCATAAACGTAACGTGGCTCCACGTCAACTGGTAAAGACAGCATTCCACTGTCATCCATTGAATCCGATCGTGTACAATTGTTCACAGGAGATATATCTATCCGCAAAATTCTGAAATCCCCAACTCCCGCAATGTGCACAGGACACGTGGCATTTAAATTTTGCCGTCTTACTGTACCAGCAACTTGGAGAACACTAACAAGTTCGTTGGTGGGTGGTAAAGTAGGCACCAAATTTTGTAGCGCGATAGGCGTAAGTGTGTGCGTGGCAAACCTTTCTACAAGTATTCCTGATCGTGCATCCCAGGTTTTAGGTAGCTGCTGTTTGCAAACTGTCATCATTCGTATAGCATTTGCTATTTGTGTTTTATTCTGGAGAAGGAAAATCTTTTCCACGTTTATAAACATCCTGGAAATATTCTTCAAGAAGCTCTTCTCCTCCGCCTACCATACAAGATTTTGAAAAGAACGTATTAGTTATTATACACCAATTGACCCGACAAATTGTCGAACAACATAATATGAAACAAATGATTACTTTAGAAAATGGGGTGGTACAAGCCACAAAAGGGGTTACTAGTCCTTGTTCTCTTGCCGTTTTCAGTAAAACATTAGCTTCAGGAGACAGCGGTTCGAGAACAGGCAAGTGAAATAAAGTCACATCTGACATTTTCATTGTGTCCAGCATAGACCACAGATCTTTTCCGGGTGATGTGCACAGCGTCACATTTTTACCACTAGCAAGCCTAAAAGTTTAAACACCAACCAATTTTTAGCAAAAACTCGTATACTGAGAAAGACTTTCCTTGAAAAGGTACACATCAAAATATCAGCTCACTTCAAGTAAACGCAATTATCATTGGGTTGGCCCAGCACAGTGATGTCATCCTTCAAAGTAGCCAAAATATGCTTCACCGTCAATCCGGCATTAGAACAACTTGCCAGGGGAATAACTGAAATACATATTGGTGCTCCCCATTGCCCTCCAAACTTTTTTTTCTTATCTAAGGCTTCTGATATCTTCTTGTTCTTCAAAACGGCAGCTTGCCTCCGTCGTTCGGACCGGCCAAGTTTGCTTTTGTTTTTCTTAGAAATGGAACCCACAGAAGTGACTCGACCTAGGTCAACCATTATGAGAATAAATGTTTAGTATACATGCCTTTTACCTCCTTTTACATCATTGGTCTCAACGAACTTTCTAAAACATTTGCAGGTTCAACTATTTACACAATCGATGCTATACTCGTTATCGTTTTAACCATCCACGAACCAAAATTTAGTGCATGATCTACCAATTGACGCCAATAGGCGGGTAATTACCTCGAGTTTCCGTATCAATAACCCCTTTGCTTCTATGCCGACCCGTTTTATGCTTCTTGTTCGACTGTTTCAACGGCCCAGCTTTGTGGGCAACTTGCTTGGTATTTCGCACCCGTCCCATTCTATCACCAGAATGTAATTCTGTAAAGAAACAAATGTTTTATTCCCATTTAAAAAAAATTAACGTTCCTTACAAACGATATCTCTCAATAACAATTTCTACTACAATCCAGTTTAGCTTTTTATTATACCGTCTCAAATCGTGTCACGGATCAGGTGTGATGTGATAATATCGACCAGAAAACGTCCTTTTACTAATCTAAACACTTGATATTAACCCTGAACGGTTTTCCCGGATCAAAATACAATTTAACTTGCGAGGAATCAATTAACTTCTAACAAAATTGTAACTTTCACCATATTTTTATTTAATTGTACAAACTCAAACCACGTGCTACTGAATCGACAGAATGGAAATTCGAAATTCCATACAGTTTTCCCCAGCCATGTGGACTTTTGTAATTTCCCCCATAAAATATCACGTTCCTGTCCCATTCAACCATTGAGTTGTTTTCGATGCCATAATAAAAAAAAAACATACTTTCGCATATAGGAATATAGGATGCCTTTAACTTAACACATAATATGTATATATTGTACATAGTTTAGTATACATCTATGTTTTCCAGCTTCTCCAGGACTCCATGCAATTCCAGGGGTTTTTCTCACACTCACACCGCATTTTATTTCGTAAAAAAACTCACTTTCCTCACCAACTTTCTCGGTTGTTTGGCGTTTGCGGGTTATGAAGCTCTTTTCGTTTATGGGATTTTTCGGGTACAAACGGACCATGGAAGAGCGATTAGGGCTTTCGGCTCCGATTCGTAATTACCCGATATTAATATTTTATTGAAGGCGTCTCCTCCTGGAGGATTGGGACAAACAAACCCTTTTTTGGGATCGATGACTATATAAGTAAGGATTTCCCTTCTTCTTTTTTTTTTTTTTGCAGGTGTGCTACGATCATATGTATATTGCATGGTAATAGAAGAAAAAATCGTTCATTATCCAAGGAAGTTTTAGTACTATTTGGTACCGGAGAGGATGCATCAATGATAATTGCAAATTGGTGAAATTTTAAGAGAACAGATATCTCCGGTGGAAATGAGAAGCTTTCGTGGCTGCTTCAAAAAAAAAAGTATTTATCACTGCTGAAATTGCTGAAAATATGTGTAGAGAATTGAAGCGGTATTGCGTATAGGCAAGGTTTTCCCATATAATCTCATCGTGTTAAAAATCTCCTCGTAAAAAAAAAAGCCAACATACTCAAAGAGCCAAGTGGTGCAGACGTGTAGATTTCTCGCAGAAGTACAAGGAGCAAAGTCAGCAGTGAGCTCTGTAAAAAAAACTGCAGTATTTCTTCCAGCTTTCCTCACACAAATATGGAATAGTAAGTTACAGAGAGTATACAGTTGTTATTTATTTTTTGACAGAACCGGACAAAGTATTGAGGAGAACCTGAAATTTCTTTCCAAATCAGACATTGTCATACAAAAATTCTATATTTGCTCAATATGGACCAGTTACGTAGCGTCTTGGCTCCTATCATTACGGAAAAATGTTTTGATAAATTTTTGGTCGACTTCGATTTCTTTGATGGTAAGTGTTTTTTTTTAATATAATTTTATATTGTTGGGATGATTGTGAAATTTTCCTGCTGGTGTTGCAATATAGGTTGTAAGTTGTAATTACTTTCTAGTTCACATCAGAATTTTATTGGGGGATCTGGTAATATTTTTGTAGGCTGTACTACTCAAATGGGATCTTGATGATTTTGTCAACTTATTGTGTGAGATAGCGTGACCGGCATTTTACATGCAATTTGATTTAACTGCTTAACTTGGATAAATACTTCATTTTTCAGCGTATCATTTGGATGGATATATAGTGCTTGGAAATTATTGGACGTTGGGCAATATGCTTACAGATACACCTCTCACGTATGATACAATGTCTGGGGTAATTATAGTTTTTTATTGTCTTTTCCTTTTGATACAGAACCATGTCTGAAACACACACTAAGCAAAGGACTGGGCGTGGGAATTATTGCCGGCTCTGTGCTAGGTAAGGTTTTTTCCTGTGTATATTTAACATTTATTGCCATACATACATTATACACATATTAGTTTATTTCTGCCTTATTTTAAAATGAGTATGTGTGCTTAGCTTTACAGTTCATGTTTTTACACCACGGTGGTACTTTCTTGGTTCTATTGTAGTGAAAGTCCCACAGATTTTGAAAATTGTCCGCAATCGAAGTGCAGCAGGAATTACTTTCCTTAGTCAAGTCTTGGAATTATTTGCAATATCTGCCACGTTATCGTACTCGTATTGCAGTGGATTTCCATTCAGGTATATTGATATTTTATATAATATTCTTAGATCCTCACGTTGTACCATTTTTGTAGTTAATTGTTATTACCACTGGTCCGGTCAGACTGAAACATTACAAAAAGTGGGATCCATTGTCTGGAAAAGCTTTGAGTTTAAAGGGAACCATGCGGAGGAGGGATAAGTGTGAAATTGTCGTTAAAATGGAAAGCATGATTAACTGCATTCATTGGTCTCTCCAACGGATATTGCCTTCAGAAAGTTCAGAATTATTCTAGGCGTTCGGTAAGATTGTGAGAGCATGTGGTTCAAGTAATTACTACGGACTTCAATCATAGAATGTAACATGTAACTATTATATGTATTATGCATTATTTATGCATACATTATTTTATATTTAAATATTTACTAAATATGTAATAATACATACTACATACATGTATTGTACATACATAGCGATGCCGTAATACGTAGTACAATACTGTGGATTACACTGAAACTAATTATTTATGACTCTTTTTTGTAGCGCTTGGGGCGAGTCCTGCTTTCTAGCTGTTCAAACAGCTATTGTGGCGGCCCTGGTTCTGCTGTACAGCCAAGGGAGTGCACTTATGGGCCTTAGCTTTGTTGTTGGATATGCTGCAAGTCTCTACGCTTTGATTTCTGATCTGACGCCGCTTGATGTTCTGTGGTCAATGCAAGCTGCCAATGTTCCAATAATTGTCATCAGCAAGGTAATTGATGTTATTACTTAGAATATGTGTATACATATGTATATAAATAATAAATACATATTATTGGTATTATTATATCGCTATTAGTTATAATTTATAATATAAGGTCATTCAAACATTCAAAGTAACTTTTATTATTTCAGGTTCTCCAAGCTTTTACGAATTATCGAAATCAGAGTACGGGTCAGTTGTCTGCTATTACGGTATTCCTCCTCTTTTTGGGATCTTTGGCGAGGATTTTCACTTCTATTCAAGAGACGGGAGACAGAATCGTCATTACAACGTATGTCGCTTCTTCTGCTGTTAATGGTCTCATCGCGTCCCAGATGCTCTGGTATTGGAAATCCGCGATAAAAGAGGGTAAGAAGGGAAGCCGGGCTGGCACCTCAAAAGCTAGCGGAAAAAACAGAAACGGAAATCCTTCGGGAACCTCGAAAAAGGGAGCTTCAAAACAAAAGAAGAAGTAAAACAAGCACTAACGACTAAGTCCAGTAAACCTAAGCATTCGTGTAAATCGAACGAAGAAAAGTTAACTTAATTCTCACGTGTATTTAAACTTTTGCCTATGGAATTTTGTAAACAAAATGATAGGAATAAGTTTGTAGGAGGAATAAATGACATTTTTAAACCCTATTTTAAACCCTGGTTACTGGTTTGGACGATTGCATACTTCGCAAATCCATTTACTTCCTCTCAAAGCTGTACAAAGTCCTTGCGTTAACTATAACTATGGTGAAGTCTTAAGACTATTAAAATTAAAAGTTAATAATTTTTTAAAAATTTGCATAAAAACGTTTCACCGTTGAAAAGCAAGTCATATATGAAACTGGCAATGAATGGCAACAAATAAATGAGATTTGTTCGCGAAACGCGACCATCTTCCATTACTCAATGAGTAAATAGGAATGTATCACATTAATATACATACATGACATGGATGATCGTATGATGAATGTTATGTTAATATAGTATGTATGTATTGTCAATAGTCACAGTACAAGCTGGTCTTCTGGAACAGTTTAAACCCAAGTAAAAAAAACTTACTCGATGAGTTTTATTATAATTTACACTAATTAACTAATAATTACGAACTACAATATTATTTACATATACTATACATTTATAGCTATATACACAAATTTTTTTGCTCAAGAAAACGTGATCAATATTTTATGCATTCACTCCAATCTGGTTTTGGTTCTGTCCCATGTTCTGATCTTGATTTCCAGTATTACTATTGGGATCCTGTGTTTGTTGAGATGATGGAGGCCTGGAAACAAATATTTTCATAAATAGAAATACACTATCAAACCAAAACCGAAAGAAATAACAATTTCGTATTATTCATTCAAAAGTTATACACATATGCTGCCTTCACATTAAGTAATGTTTCACCTGCTAGGTTGAGTCTTTGGTTTCGGCATTTTAGCTAGTAGAGCTTGAATTTCTTTTTTTTCGTCGTAATTTTTCATGAATTCATACAAGCTTAGCATGTAGCGACATATTTCTTGAAGTTTCTCCAAATCCACTCCAAGTTCAGCAAACCAATTTTTCAGATCTTTCTGCATTACCACGCACGCCATTTGCAAGCAGGCTAACAAATAATTTCATTCATTTAATTAATTGTATCCTCGGAGTTCTTTTTGTGATTGAACAGTAGAATCAAAATGTATACCCAATGCGATTTGATACGGTGGATACATAAGACAGCAGTCGGTTCGTAGACTATCATTTATCATTCTCCACGCTGTCGGAAGAAGATGCTCTTCAGCTTGAGGACCTAAGTCTTGCACAAAGTATATCAACGGCCGATAGGGCTGGTACACAATCAAGCAGCAATCCATATTCTCCAATAGATAAAATTCGCACTCCAGTATGTGATTTGCGCGATATGGAAATTCTTGTGTGTAAGCGTAATTGAATTTAGTTTTCACTGCAATATTAGAATCATGGTGCCATTTAGATTTGGAATTGGAACCCTTTTACGACATCAAGCTTGCATTTACAGTTGATGTAATCATAAAATAAAACTATAGCAATCATTTATGCATCCAACCTGATCATACTCAGATATTACTGAGCATAAACATGCATGCTAAATGAATAAAAGGAAGTGCTTCACGTATTCAGCATACTACATGTATTGGATATAAAAGCAGGAAGAACGCAACCAAAACATTGAAATCTCTGGAGGCTTGAAAGTCCGATTAATTATTTTTTAGCATGGTTACACTTTAAGAATAAACCAATTTAACTTTCAGCCGTTTTAATATGTTTGTCCTTTCTCCTTGCTTGTCCACATAAAATAGAATAGAAAACATACAAACAAAAACTGACAAACGCACCAACTTGAAGACAAGTATTGATGAGTCTGGAGTTGGATATAACTCCGAATTCTTCAACCTTCGAAGCTAAAAATATTGCCGTAGGAGCTAATAGAAGTGGATCCACACATTTCATGGAATTTCTGGCATAAAATCTCTTGAAATAAACGATTGCAGTTGCGATTACTTGTTGCCGTAATTTTAGCTGTTCCCCTAAAACCTGCATAACTGCAAATAGGAAAACAATCAGTTTACATTTTGCTATATCAATTATGCTGTAAGTACTATCTTGCGGTTAATTAATCAAATCATACAGTTGCAAAAGAAGATCAAAACTTTTTGATGCTCCTCCTCCGTAACAATCTTCAAGTCACATTGTCTCTCCCTAATCAGGTCCTGTCTATCCAGTATCCACTGCTGCCTATAAATGAAATCACGTAAAATATTATTTGCACACGCTTTCACGTTCATTCATAATAGTTTCATTGGGTCATACCCTTTTACAATCACCTTTATTGTTGTAGGGTCTATTTTTAAAAACTATTACGAATATTATAAATAAAATATAACTTCGCGTCTTACCAGTGCGAACTTTGCCAGAAATTACCAGCCATGTCTCACAACAAATGGATGGATAATATAGGAACAACGAAGTCTTTCGTCGTCACTTTTTGACACAACTTTCTTCTTTCGTAGAAAAGCTTCTTTCAAAATCAAAATGATATAGTTTACTCCAGCGGTCTCGCCACAAACTTAAGTAACACTCTTACAACTACAATACAACTATCCCTGAAACATGATGGATTTGGGAATTTATTGCCCACAAAATTAAATCTCCAGGAGTGATGGGAAATGTTGGTGTTGTGGTTTAAAGTAACGGTACATCTAATATTGACCCTGTTTTGAGAATGTGTATAAACTAAATATTTGGGCACAATTGATACCCATACACACAAACAACAACTATGTGAAAGTGCAGTGAATCAGTGAATGTGACTGACAGTCACTGACTGTATACATTCGTATTTGTATTGTACGTATATATTTTTATTCGACTAAAAATAATACAAGCAGCTGTATAGGAAACAACCGCGAGATTCGAACTCACTCATATTTCTATTTTCTATCTCGTGCGTGCTGCGTGCTGCTGGCTGCTGCTATAGCGTGTCTGTGCCCTCGCCTTGTGCCGTACCGAACTACCAAAATTTGCTAAAACTTCTAAAATCTATATAATATACAATTAAAGTTTACCCCAAGCAATGTTAAATACGTAGTAACGAATATTAATGAGCTGGTGCTGCGTCTCGTGAATTTTACAGTTTGATTTTAGACTTTCGAGGACAAATAAGAACTGGAATTTTGGTGTACTTTGATTCATGCGGTTCTCGGATCCCCCATAGTCATGAACTTTTACTCATCTTGGTAGGTGTCTGTCGCTTGATTTCATTACTTGGCCTTGACCTAAGGTCAATCTATTAAACTTGTACAAGTTGTTCAATCAGGATATTTCGATTTCGAGGGTGATCTGATTCCATTATGAATTGTTCTTTGGTTGTACTTTGAATCGATGCTCTTGTTAAGCAGATGACTAGCTGCCTATTGTTAATTCCAGATTTTGTTATTTCCTCTTTCAGAACAAAGACAAAATTGGTTGGAAGGGGCTTTTGCAGGGATAACTGGTGTGCTCAAGGTACCCAACAGGTGTGTGGTCCAGAAGATCTATTGGAAAAGTAATGAAATAGAAATAGGAGTGATACTGTTGTCATTTCTTTCGGTGAAATTGTGATGATTTTTATACACCATACTTAGTAGGCATAATTTGCAGATTATTAATGTGGATTGTGGATGATAAACAGGACCGGAGTTTAGGAGTGAACGAAACGTGGGTGTTGCAGGCTGAAGTTGTCCAGTCGCAAGCCTTGACAGCTTAAACGAGACGGTTAAATGGTCAGCCCTAGTAAAATGGATGTATCTGAAACGGCATCGAAGATCGGGGAAGGTGGTAGACCTCCCAAGCAGGGGCAGCAAGAGTATGAACCGGCAAAAGCACTGCCACAAAAAAAATACTACCGACAAAGGGCACATTCGAACCCGATTTGTGACCATGTCTTTGACTAGTAAGTTCGTGTATTGTGGTGTACATATGCTTTTGTATCCGTATTGTACGACCGCACTTGTAAGGTTTCAGCTTTCAAATAAATTATTGATGTGCTGTAGCCCAACCTCACCAGAAGAAATGGATTGGTCTACATTGTACCCACCAGCAAAGCTTAATCAGTCAAAAAAAGTAGAATTTTTGGATATTGGTTGTGGCTATGGAGGACTTTTGGGTGAGCCATTGCTTGATTTAGAATATTCCTTGGTATAACATCAACAACAGACTCGCAATAAATTGACTTTTCATTACTTTCACAGTGGCACTTAGTAAATTGTTCCCGAATAAACTGGTGTTAGGATTGGAAATACGGGTGAAAGTTCAACAGTATGTACAATTTCGCATTGAGGGTTTGAGGAAGATTCACCCTGGCCATTATGACAATATTGCTGTGTTAAGAACTAATGCGATGAAATACCTCCCGAACTTTTTTCAAGGAGAACAAGTACGGAATCATGTATCTTTATTGTAGTTGCATGAATGCCCAATACAATACTATAACTATAACCGAATAAGGCAAAAGTTATTGCTTTTGTTGAATATACATAGATTGAGAAAATGTTCTTTCTGTATCCGGATCCTCACTTTAAAAAAGCGAAGTACAAATGGAGAATTATCAATGACACTTTGCTATCCGAGTACGCATACGTCTTGGCAGATAACGTAAGTTGGTTAAGGATGTATGATTTATATATAATATATAATGTATTTTATATAGGCACGTGCACTATGTATTGTGTGCATGCATTAAGAATGATGAAAATTGATAGTGAGCGTGACGTTCAATGACACAACAAACTAGCTAACAGTATTATGCTTCTGCTAGGCGAAAGTGTACACTGTAACGGACGTTCAAGATTTGCACAATTGGATGGTGCACCACTTCACGGAACATCCTTTATTTGAACCAGTTAGTGATGAAGAAATGGAAGCTGATCCTGTTTCGACTTTGATTTTGGATAGCACAGAAGAAGGGAAGAAAGTCACAAGAAATAAGGGGGACAAGTTTATTAAGATTTTTAAGAGAATTCCCAGATGATACTGTCAAGTCAATTTTTTTCTGAGCTCATATCTGTTTTTAAGTAAGAGTTTAATCAAATAATACCAAAAGCATGATATCGTGAAAGGAACTACATGTTAATTATTCAGAACGTATATATTTATTCCAATTCCAATATTGTACATACACATCCATCCACTTACACCATTTACTTTTGTACATTACAGGTTTTAAGGATCGAATAAGTTGTATGACTCGCGTTATTCATTTTACGTAATGTAATTTTACATTACATTACATTATAATGTAATTTTACATAATGTATAATTTTACTCAAGTAGGTACATGTACATACATATACATACTGTGTTTCTGGCCGAAGATTAATATTTGATTAAATAGTGGTGCAGATAGTTTAAGTTTGGGAACTGGAGCAGCAAATCAGTGTAATGACAGAATGATTTTATAAAGTACATATTATGTATATGTATGTTATACATATACATACATATACATATGTATTTAAACATCTCTTCAAATTATTTTCGACTATTATTATTGTTCGTAGTATTTTGTTTCTATCTGCAGCATTATTTTTTGTAGTAAAATATTTACTAGAGTTGAAATTATGTCCGAATCAAGTAGTTAAAAGTTGGGTATGAAAAATTCTACGCACGATAGAATGGAAGGGGGAAGAAGGCATCTAGTTATTAAATTGCCATTCGTTTGCCTCAGTTTTATTATAATAAAACCCAATGAAGAAGCTTTTTCGGTCTTCAGGTTGCATTTTTTTATTGTGTGTTTGTTTGTTTTTCATCTTTTTTGGTCCACTGTTGTGTTGCTAACAAATTTTAGTATCCTGTTATCAAAAGCATTGCGTGTAACTCCCTTGCTCCCTATTTGCGATCATAGCGTTTCCTGTCTATCTTTAGAAATTCTAATCAGTTATGTAATCTAAACTATCTCTTTATGACAAATGAGTTTCTCTTCTTTTGTGATCGCACGCTCACCCTTGTTAACTTATGTGCAAGCATTCATAATATATAAAATATAATACTGAATAAGAACGTGAATGATTGTTGGGACTTGCACAAGTGCACAGCCCCTTTAATTGTTGGGGAAAAGATTCAGATTTGTATACTGATATTGCCGGTGACACCTGACATTCTAACAATGTCATACTTTTGGGTATAATGGCAAGCATTCATTTGTGCTCTGCGTTTAGTGGTTTTACTTTTTTTTTATTTTACTCTGGAAAATTTATTATACATTGTGGGTATTTTGCAAATGGGGATGTCATGGTTGAGTGAGGTACACGCGTCAGTATGTAATTGAATAGTTTGGTCATAGGCAACAGTAAGTATGTATTGTGTTTACGTTTACGTTCATTAACCGTGAGAGTGTATATGGGGCAAACCAAAACGGTTTTAGTTACTGGATGGAGTTCCTCAGGTAAAGAGTGGCTATTGACTGCAAAAGGTTACGACAACGTTGGTAGACACCATACACCGTACCACACCTTACAGGTGTGCCTCAAACCGAAATCTGAACTTTGACCTGGCGTTGTGGGCACCATGAACCGTCAGAAGTCTCCCCACATTCTGCTTCTAGCAATTAGCATCATTTCGTGGAATACAGCAAACGGGTTTTTACTCCGTGGTAAGTAACACCAATCTTATTTGATTTCGTGCATGTGCAGCGTACACAACAAATGCTTTTTAGCCATGTCTGTATTAAATCTATTAGTTGAGAAATACAATTGTATGAATATTTACATTATTAGCTGTGAAAGCTGATTGCATCCAAGGGACAATATGGACGCCTCCGCCATATTCGGTTCAAAACGTTTGCTTGCAGTGCCTCTGCATTTCTCTCAACTTTTCCCTCTGTAAGACGATCCTCATTCTGTCTCTAACCGGATGTCTCCCGACAACCACGACGACCACCACAACTACCACGACCACCACATCAACAACACCGTACCCGTTTTCGTCAACAACATTCTCGTCGTATTAAGTGTGAAAAATGCCATTCAAAATCCTAAGTAACCCAACAATAGCGTCCGTCGTACAAATATTACATTAAAAACATGCATTATACATATAATAAATAATAAATAATTAAATAATCAGAATGTGTCCGGGTTAAATATGTTAGCTACCAGTGAAGGCCTGGATACATCTTGATGTTGGTGACGTATGTCTTCGCTGAATTCAATGGATATTTCTGAACAATCTAAGTATTTGTTTAATTAAGGGTTCCTGGGAATTATTTTAATCGTTTTGCTACAACAAAGGTGTACTAGACCAGAAGTAGGAGTAACTATGTAAAGTAAACTGTTGCCTGCTTGAAGATTTTAAATCAATGAAATATTAAAGGCAAATAGGCATTTACTATTTATGATTTATATATATGTACATTATTAACTCTTACAATAAATTACTTACACATTACACTACATTAAATGGGAGTTTACTAAATGAAAATAATATAAGCGCTTACATTTTTACACTTTACTGACTTTGCAAAAAACTGACTTTATTATTGAACATTCAAATATTCTGAATCTTCAAATCTTCATCCTCTGTAGGATTTACCGGGCAGCTCAGTAACGAGATCACTTCTGGTGTCATGCCCGAGGCTATCTACAATGCATTTCGCTATTGAAAGGTGCCATTTTCATGAGAGTACATGCTGTTATGGCTTTTCGAAATTGCAAAATGACATGAGTTTTAATTGGTTTATACTTTGTGGTTGCACGCCCCCATCCGATCTGCTCTTAAACTCTTCTCCATGTCTTATTTCTTTCGGTATTTTTCACTTTCACCTCCTGCCGTCACGGCCTCACGGATATATGCATATATGTATAAAATATATATAAGTTAGTAGTATATAAGCTATATAGTAGAAATGAATATCCATCCGCAGATGTGAATTATTATGTGAGCAAAATTGGGACTGAGAGAGACCTGAGACTGAGGCCGAAGTCAACACAATAAAACAGGGATTTTAGACAGGAGGAGGGCGTGGAGAGTTGATTTTAATAAAAAAAAAAGTAATTGTTGGTCATTCCTCCGTCCTATACCGCCTTGTAATTTAACATGTGTTTAAATATGCTATAATCTACATATCTTCTATACAATCTGGCACAGTTTAAATTGTTCTGATCGGCTCAGTGAAATTAAAACCAGCAAAAATTTAAGTTCGTTTCCCGGAAATCCATTTCAAGACGTATCGCCGAATAATTTCAGTTGAATTTGCTTTTCAGAAGTAAAGGTAACTTTTTAAATTCTTGATTCATGTATCGCGGTATTGAAAGTGGATAATAAAAATGATCAAAGAGTGTGAGGTGACGGTGACATGACCCCAGCGTTTTGTCAGAAGTCAAGTCATACTTATAGAATGATGGAGTAAAATACTAGCTTTTTTGTTCAGTTAAAACACATGCAGTATTCAACAGCTAGAGCATCGTTATTCTTGGACATTAACATTGCCATTATTAGTGTTTTTTCAAGAGTAACGTACTTCTCCTACATTCGTGACATTCGTCGATACAACTGTGTCAAAGTTTGTTTTTGACAAATCCGTACATTACTTAAAAATAGATTTCTTTCACGAAGCACGAACGCTGGGATGTTTAATTAAATCCATCGCATTTGGAAAATTGTAACCAATGTTAATTTGAACATTCTTCTGAAGTCCTAGGAGCAGTAACATTGCCGTACTACTTATACCGCTTACAAGAATTAGATGTTAAGCAGTTGCTTAAAGGATAGGATATACAGTACTGGGCGAAGGGTTTTAAAAATCACAAGCATGATTAATTTTATTAATTTATTCTATGTGGTCTGGTCTAGGTCATAGATAGAAAATATTTGTTTTGTTTTGTGAGTTTTGTCCCAATTCTGCAATAAGTACATTATTACATTACATTGCATCTTGGCATGGCATAATCCGCATCGATCTAATAATCGACGAAAGTGACCATGACAAGGCATTTGTTTAACGCGACCGTAACTGAATTAAATTAAATGCACTGCGTCGAGCTTCGCTGCGCTGGGCGCTCTAGTCTTCTGGCATGTTGCGTTGCCTTATTGTTATTATTAGTTATTATTATTATTGCCTTGAGGTGGGACTAGCTGATATGCTGATTATTTACTGATCCGGAATCCGGATTCCCACCGGAAGTCAATTTCATTCAAAGCAATGTAATCGAGCAAACGCAATCGTAGAGGCAAGAAAACGTTTTTGAGAGAGAGAGAGGCCAATAATTTCGGTCTGGATTTTTTTGCAATCAAAATATGTCTTGTATTATAATACATACATACTTCTAATTTAATACCCTCTGATCTGAGTCTCTGAAGTAAAACTCGTTATGTGTTTTTCAATTGCTTGAGAGAGACCGAGAGGTGGTCAAATGTTTAAAAGTCCAACTGACATTACTGCTTAATTGTGTACAATAACATTGTTTTTATTGAAAACTACAGCCTTGTAATGATGCTGTAGAAGACTTTAGTTGTTCCATAGTTCGTATGCACAAGTGGTTTTGCCACTTTCTCCGCAAAATGGTCCAGTCGTATGTTCGAATGTTCCGGAACAATTATGTGGTGCTCATAGTGTCTCAAATTGTGATACTGGTGTACTTTTTGTACCGTAAGCCCGTTTACATTTATTTTGACTTTATATTCCTTTCCACTGTTAACTATATAGGTATACGTCCACAGTAGATGCTTCAACATGATAGAAAATATTTGTCAACTAGTGAAAACAAATCCTTTTCGTACACCCTTCCAACCACCGGAGGTGAGTGGGAACGGGACGAAAAGTAGCTCTGATCTTGTGCCTGGACGCTCGATTGAGTTTGCTGCATCAAGTGGTGAGTACCGATTATTTTACGCAACTTTAAAATGTAGGACAATTATTGATACTAATTTTATTTACTAATATTCATTAATTGTTTCCCGTTATGGCGATTTAAAAGCTAATTATTCCCTCTTTTCCTACAGATGAAGTTCCTTTTGGTTCACCCCTCTTTTTCGCTCTGTGTGGCCTGGGAGGGGTTTTGTCTTGTGGGCTGACACACACAGCCATCGTACCCTTAGACTTGGTGAAATGTCGGATGCAAGTGGATCCGAAAAAGTACCCCGGTTTAATTGGGGGATTTAAGGTATACAAGATGGAGCCATCCTTAATTTCCATTACTAAACAAATAGTTGCTGCTAAAATACATATCTGTCTAATGTTTCTTACGTATTTAAAAAATATATAAGGTTTCCTTGCGTGAAGAAGGTGTCAGAGGTCTAGCTCGAGGTTGGGCTCCTACATATATCGGGTATTCCCTGCAGGTAAAACATCCTTTTTAAAACGAAACAAAGCATATATATCAGCTTGAGAGTGCCACCCTTATCACCCTCGTCTACTACCACAGGGGATGTGCAAATTCGGGTTTTACGAGTATTTCAAAGTCTTTTACGCGGATTTACTGGGACCGGAAGTGTCCTACTACTACCAGACACCCATTTTTTTGTTGGCATCTGCCTCGGCGGAATTCATTGCTGACGTTGCCCTTAGCCCCTGGGAAACGGTGAAGGTATGTATACAAAAGAGCTGCAAAGTCTATATTTATTGGGTTTTTTTTTTGGTGAAGAATCTTTGGGTATGTATAAGTACATGCTCTCTGGGAACATCGCCAGTCTTTATCCAATTTATTTATTTTCTTTAAAAAAATTTTTTTTTAAAGGTTAAAATCCAAACTCAACCCGGTTTTGGTTCAACACTCAGGGAAGCTTGGCCCAAAGTAGTTCAGCAAGATGGTTATGCAGGTTTCTTCAAGCCCCTGATTGCATTGTGGTCTCGACAGATTCCCTACACCATGATGAAATTTGCGTCCTTTGAAAATGTTGTCAAGCTCCTTTACACGTGAGTCACTAACAATTACTCCATTTAGAGTTTTCAACATTAAGTAATCTCTATTACTGGTACTTATTTTATTTGGTTTATTTGTTGACTTAATCATAATATCCTGCCTGCTGACACTGTTTTCCCCCCAAAAATAGATACGTCGTTCCCAAGCCCCGAGAGCAGACATCCAAAGGAGAGCAGTTGATGGTGACCTTCACGGCCGGTTATATAGCTGGAGTCTTGTGTGCGATCGTGTCTCAGCCGGCCGACACTTTGGTGTCCAAATTGAGTCAAAGTAAAGGGGCAAAAGTGGGGGAAATCTACAAGCAGATTGGGATGATGGGCTTGTTCGCGGGATTGGGACCACGTATAATTATGATTGGAACGCTGACGGCTCTTCAGTGGTTCATTTATGATGGCTTTAAAGTTGCAATGCACATGCCTCGTCCTCCACCCCCATCGAAGCCTCCTTCAGCGAAGTGAATGCCCTTGTCACATCAATACTATGTATTTTCTAAAACTCATTCTTTAGTAGAAATAAACCTTGGTAAAGTACGCTGATATTAATTATTATTAGTCAAGATTGCAGCATCCTTGTACATTTTAAAGTACATTGTCATTTTGTCTGTTATAAGCCAGCACAACCAGGGCAGACGGATAGGACAGCTTCTTTATTGAGATAATTGGACACCCATATACCGACACCATTGATTCGTATTAGTGAGACTTAGTGCTTTATCCCAATGCAAATTCTAAAACACAGCAGTCGTAATCATGAGCTATTTCCTATTACCTTTGACTTGGTTTGCCATGACATGTGGAGGTTAAAAGGCACACTTTATAAATTCTGAATTACAACTGCATGGATATTTTCAGGCGTATATAAATATTATGTAGTATACAAATACACATAATAATAATAACAGGGAGGAAGATTGGCATTCGTTCTCAAATAATTGGCTATCATCAGCTTGGTTTGATTCACATCTTTGGTTTGATTCTTGATTGAAATCAAGAATTAGAGCTTTTTTATGCCTTCCAGGACAATAGCACTTTAAAAGCTGACCTTGAAACGAGCCTGAAATGGCTTTCATAGGACTTTATCAAAATATTGCATTACTTTTCTAAACTCTTTAAATTGGATTTGCAAGGGAAAGGTCAAGGATACAAAGTGAAAAGAAAAATGGTAAAACGGAGTTTCTATTCTATTGGACAAGGAAATGATTAAGGAGAACGTGATCTGTGTACTTCTGTAGTTGATATTTTTCAGTATTTGTTTTCATGGTTTGTACACAGGCTTTAAAAGCATACCTGAAGAAAATTCTAGGATATTCCACAGCTTTGTATTTTGTTATTGCAAATTCGCTGGAGAAGTAAAAAACCATGAAAGTTCCCCAGAAGGGAAACCCAAGAGGCTTTTGCCACGTTCCTCTTCTTTTTCGGGATGGGTGAAATGATGACTTTTATGTCCTTGCACTTACCCAACTCTTTCTCCGTCTCTACTTACCCCCTGAAGCCACTCTCCCTTCACCCATCGTCCATACAATATTGTATATATGCATTCTTTTGGGGGGGCTAAAATTCTTCCCCGCGTGGATTGTTTGCTATGATGGGGTAAACCCCTTCCATGTACCGTCATTATCTTCGTCATACAACATGAATTTTTAAATAAACGGAATATAGGCGCAATAAGTCTTTTGGGTCAAAATTCGTTGAGACAAAGGCTGGTAATTGGTTAAAGTCGGCACTGTCGTGGGCCACCATTTTGCTCCGACTCCAGGCTGTTCTTCCCTCTCCCACCCCGACTTTGTCCTTTCTCGTCTCACAGAGTCATACTTTCAAGGTGGACTTCATTTGGTGATGGTGTTTCATTCTGTGAACTAGTATCCAGTACCTTCTATCACTTGGTCACTTCCTGTACCTGGAACTTAACGTAAACGAGAAAAAATTGTTTTTTTCATCTTCCTTTCGCGTATTTTGTGATCTGTCATAATCCTAGCCTATAAAATCAAAGTATTCCGATTCTTCTCAAATCAGTGAAAATTCTCGAGTTCATACAAAGGAAACATGGAGCGGTTTCCGAAAGGAATGATATTTAGTGGGACAGTTCTCATGGGGATGACCGTCGCTCTGGGATGGGGAGGACTCAATGTTATCATCCGTGGAGAAATCGGAAAGGTTTGTACCAACTTCCTCATTTACTCACACCAGTGCATCCTTTTATTTAGCTAAATAGTAGCCATTCATCCGATCTTGTCCAGGCTTATTTTGTACTGGGTTTTAGAATAGTTTTGAACGTCACTATACCTCAGTAACTTTGATCTATTTGTACCCATCTTGTACATGCAGGTACAGGGTTAGAATATTAATTCCGAAACCCTTACGATCCTGTTTTATGTACCAAGATTGTGGTCCGAGAAATAAAAGATGTTTATGCATCATGCATTCTGTGCCTGATCAAAAATTGACTCGGACAATTGAATTCCTATACAGTATTTCTGTTGGAGATGAACCTTTCTGCTCTCTGGTACAATTACTGTATTAAGCCGCGTAGAATTTCTTACACTCTTCATCTAAAATTGCGTTCTTAAACCATTTGTTACAAGATTCGCCCTTCAACAGAACTTTAGAGAAACAGACTTCAAACTGGATAGAAACTTAGGCGGCATTGTACATACTTTACTATTTGAACTTAAAGACACCGAATTTGGATTTTGGGGCTTCGATGGAGACGGAAGAAAGAGCCGTCGTAGTCTCTGTAGTGCCATCATTTCGTTTTTCGGATCATCTTGTATTAAACTTCCCAAGGAAAAGTCACTCATAAGGATCATAGCGTTATAATCAGGGATATAATCTTTACATAATACAGTGTGGAAAGTTCTAACGGCAGGCTGGGGCAAGTTGAAATTTCAGTAGCTAATAGTTTAGACGTTTACAGGGCTTGACTGGCTCTCCGAATATGGGTCATAGGGGTCATAAATACATACGTCTGTTCCCATTTCCAAGGGTACATAATGCATGTTAGTGCTTAATTTCATTTAATGTCGTTTAATGAGAAATTTGTACGACAAATACACATTATATTGCTATTAATTCGATTCGATAGCTTTCTCTGAAGTGTGAAAAAGTCTAGTTTAAAATCTGTAGCGGATCCTGAATGAAAGTTCTCTTTTCGAATTCATCTACAAGAAAGGAAAGTTCCCTTAAGGCCGTAGGCTTCTGGACGACGAAAAAATTCCATCGGAATTCAATAAATGACCACGTTAATAATGTCAAAACTGAATGTATGGGAAAATTTCCCCTTTTTGTCTTGACTGGATGGATAATATTTGAATTGGAAATAAAAAAAAAATCGGATTTGATACACACCAAATAGAAAAGAGATTATTAAATAGAAAATGGAGTATGAGTGAATAATTTATGATGATATGAAGCTTTTATGTACAAGTTTAATAGCTATTGATTCCTCCCGAAATTGCTTGGTCCTCTCGCAGTCATTTAGATTGCTGGAGACATTTCGCCCCGGTCTGTTCCGGGATATGTATATGTACATATGGAGTAGTTGGGGAGCTTCTTCTCTATTGATGTTAGCAGGAGAAGGGAAAGGGGTGGGAAATTGCAGAGGCGTCCTTGTGGCTTGTATGTTCAAAGAGAGCCGTACATACATGCACAACGTTTCAAGCCGTCACCGATTTCCCCGTACAAACTCGGGCATAAAAAACAATAACAACAGCTCCGCCTTCCCCGATACTTATAAGCCTGCGGGGCTGGAAAATAGTAATTTTTATTAAAGCTGACGAAAAGCAATCAATACCCGGCAGTGGCCGAGCTATGCAGGAACAACCCCCTGCAGGAGTTAACCAAGTCTCAGAGAATGGCACGTCAGCTTTTTTTCTCTTTACTTTATAACCCAAGAAGAAGTTGACGTAACTGCAATGTGTGTGCTTCTATGGATGGTCAAAAACTGAGGGGACTAAATAAAGATCCGTTGAGACTCGTATTATATACCCATGGGCTGAGAGAAGGACGGGGAAAGCATTACATTTTTGCAATGGTCCGTCTTGTCCGAGAGTCCCCAGCCCGGGCACGTTCGTGGTCAGGTTCACACGAATCGGTGCGATGATAGGTTCTTTGCCCACATTTCATGCATACGTACATAACTCCGGGTCACCTTTCCCCATATTTTACACTGTACCAACTCACTTTTCACAAACTGGGAAGGAAATGGGGAAAGGAATTATTGACAATGCCCGAATATATTTTTCAAGGTCTTCCACACTATCTCTCCTTTTGTTTCCCCCCTCAGGGTGTGTGTGGGAAGTGTGGTTTACTGGATATTTTATATGTAACAGGGATTAGTTTGCTGGCTACGTTGTGCTAATATTCGTAATTACAAGCTGAGATATGTAACATCCGTACTTCTCACATAAGACAAATTATATTGGGTAATGCGTAGCTTGGCTTTTGAGCCTTATTATGTAGAGAAAGGGTTAAAATGAAGAAGGTTAAACTTGACCAGTCGAACGGAGTGATTAGTGATTAATTACGAAACTGTCGTTGATTGTCGTCTATATGCAAAATGATTAAACAAATCAATACAATATAAAATGGTTAGGTTCGTTCCTGAAGTCACTTTCTGCGCGTCTACAACGAATGAAAATGAATGTGTTTTTTTTCTTTCAGCAAATGAGACTGATAAACGGGACGGACACGTACGCCACATGGCAAAAAGTTGTGGTTCCCGTTTACCTCTCTATATACTTATTCAATCTCACAAATCCTGATGATGTGGCGAGGGGAGGGAAACCCGTGTTGAAGGAGACTGGACCATATGTCTACTCGTAGGACAAAAAAAATTTTTTTTCTTTCATCAAAAGTGTAGACATGCGAGTAATCGACGCTAATTTAACATAATTTGGGATTATTCCTCATAGGGAGAAGTTGTTCAAGGATGCTGATGAGGATAATGTAATCAACGAAACACTTCGTTACCGTCAAATACGAACATACTATTTCCAACCTGACATGTCTAAAGGAACTGAGGAGGATCTGATTGTGCTTCTCAATGAACCAATGATCGTGAGTTCAAAGTTTGAAACGTACAAAAAAAGCATGCATATTTCCCAAATTCGAATAAATCCCTAGAAGCTATTAATGGGTCATCGAGGTCATGAGCATTTTCGGGAAATTGTTTAAAATTCATTGGAATGTAGGGAAAGAAATGTGTGATGTCATGTTTTATTCCAAATGTATAACAGGCAACAGCCAAACTGATCAAAGAAATGTCTTCGGACTCGTCAGTGGGTCAAAAAGCAGAGGCGTTCCTCATGGAGAAAGGGGAGAAAGTGACCATGACACGTCCCGTGAAGGAATGGCTCTTTGGCGAGTTCTCCGTCCAGCACTACGTGGAATTGGCCAATGATTCTATGATCACCTCCGTCGGGGACCTCCGCCTCTATGAAGAGTTTGAGGATGGAATGTTCAGTGCGATTGATCTCATGCGGGTATTACCAATACCAATATATAGTAGTACAAATTTACCCATAAGGAATAGTACCATGGGTAATGAAAGGGGATAATTTCCGTCAAAGGCAAGCAAAACATTTCAGTTCATTGGATTTAAACCATTTTGTTGTAGAAAAATAACTCGGATGGAGGAGACGGAGAATGGTTGGTGCAAACTGGGAAGAATGTGTCGGAACATTTTGGGTTGGTCGTGGGTTGGAATGGCTACGATGTCCTCCCATACTACAAGGCGGACACATGCAATGCTCTCAATGGGACAGATGGTAGCATTTACCATCCTTTCATCATGGAATCCACACCGATGTACCTCTTTGCTCCGGAAGCTTGTCGCTCCTTCCATTACATCAAGCAGGCAGAACCGCTGGTGGCCCATAATGTGGAGGCATGGAGATATCTCATGGAAGCCAACTCATTGAACGGACCCGACAAGCAACCTGACAACTGGTGTTTCTGCCCTTCTGATGACAACGCAAAATGTCCCCCAAGCGGTGTCCATTATGTTGAACAGTGTCTGGATGGTAAACTTACCATGACATATTCTCCATTTTCACATAGTTTTGAATGGTTTAAAAGTTGGAATTTAAAAGTTTACATATGTAATACATAAATGACCGTGTGCATCCAGGATTCCCTCGCTCCGTGTCTCTCCCGCACTTCATGGATGCTGATGACAATGTGATGAAAGGTGTGGACGGAATGGTGCCGGACAAGGAGAAGCATGAGAGCTATTTCGATATTCACCCTGTACGGATTGCAATTAATTATTTCTTGAACCATTTTATTTGATTTTAAGCATCATATTAGCAGTTATAGGAACAGTTCATTTACTTCCCTGAATGGTATAGGTATCCGGAATCGTGTTGAGGTCGTCCAAGAGACTTCAAATCAATCATGAACTCATGCCATACTCCAATTTCCCGTCTCTGGCCAGTCTCCCGAAAGTCACTATCCCGGTGTACTGGATGGATGAGGTACATTCATTACTGTATTTTTAAATATTTAATTAAATTTACATGCATGGATGAATGAATTTAAATGAATTTAAGTGAATGAATGAATTTAAATGAATTTAAGTGAATGAATGAATTTAAATGAATTTAAGTGAATGAATGAATTTAAATGAATT
>JAQGBT010000190.1:0-69110 GCA_034698585.1 Disparrhopalites patrizii
TTATTTTTGAATTATTTTTGAATTATTTTTGAATTATTTTTGAATTATTTTTGAATTATTTTTGAATTATTTTTGAATTATTTTTGAAATCGACCGAAGCATTTGTCGACCTTTGAACCCAATGAATAGTAGAAAGTTTTGGTGTACAGAGATATATTGAGGGGAAATGTTCCATATTAAATCTGGGCTTAACCCCATTTGTGCCAGCAGCCTTCGTTATTTATGTATGTCCACGTATTTGTACGTATTTACGACGTACATATGTACACACATGTCTCTGGCTGGTATCCGAAGAGCTATCAGGCGCAAATACCTCCGTGGAAACTCTGGACGAATGAGGGAGACGCTCGGTAATGACTAAAATGACACTTTTACATCCCTGGAGACCAAAGTCCCTGGAATCTCCAGTATGTATAATACCCAATTTTTTATATTCTCCCCTTTTTTCCCCTTCACAAATACCCTAATAGAAGTAAATGGGGCGAGAATCGTGTCATAGAGGTTCCCTCCTAATGAGAATCATATGCGAGGGAAGAAAGGAAAATTACCACGCCGTTTATTAATCCCTTCAACAATTCCCATTGTGTTTGACGGGGAGCTGATTGAATTTTGCTTTATTACAATTATAATGAGCTCCAAAAAAAAAAAAAGGACAGAAAACAGACTCCTTCATTGACTAATGAATCGTCTCTGCCTGGAGTTGAAGGGCATGCCAGCACATGCTTTTCTATTTATGGAACTTTAATTCTCCCATTAAGTGCTTGTCCCATGACAAGAGAAAAAAAAGGATGTCTTTTTTTTTTTTGCATCTATAATAATGAAAAGGGAAATTGCATAAGCGTAGTTAGACGGCGAATAAGCTCAGTTAAGACATTCCTTCATGAGTGTCGCTCGGAACACACCAATGGCTTCTCTGCAAATAAATGGGAAGTGGGTGGTGGTTTGAGCCATCCTAAAAAAAACTGCTTAATAAGTCATCTTACACAACTATAACATGTAATTGTGAGTCCATTTTTTCCCTCCGAGCAAATCTGTATTTACATGTGCTCGTCCTCCTCTGTACACTTTTTTCATATATCAAATGTACGTGACATTTGCCTCGGAGAGTAAAAAAAAAATCTCAGTATAATCGATGAACTTGCTCCGTAAAGGATCCATATCAATTGTGTGGGGGATCTTGTAACCCTTTGAGCACCAACCACACATTCTCCTCGGGTTTCCAACCATTAAAAAGGAACTAATAGTTGGTTTTTAACAAGAAAACCATCCAGGACAAAGGCTTTTTCTTCCTTTCATATATCTGTACTTACACGGCTCAGCTGTCATTATTTCCCCTTTGAAATTTAGGGGAACAACCACGGAAATGTAATTGTGTGTACGTATACATATGTATAAAATGTGGCTGCATCGATCGTGTCAACTTCGCAGTTGTCTGCGAGTTTGTACTTTAACTGGCATTTGGTAATGCAGCTAGAAAGGAAGCTTTTTTCCGGCTTACGAAATATGAATTCATTGTCGTCAATGTGCCAGTCAATGGAATCATTTTTTTGTTTTGTCTATAACACTTGCCTGCCATTGAGTGAATTTATCAATTATCAAAGCGGTTTGAATTCATGTTTTTGGAAAATGCATTGCTTTTTTACTTTTTTTTGGACGGCTAGTTACCACGCTTTTTTACCAACTTTTTATCATATTTTATTTATATATATATACATTTTCAATAAGTAATTTTATTTTCTTTCGTTCAATGTCAGTTAGAATTACTTTTATTTTCTTTCGTTCAATGTCAGTTAGAATTACTTTTATTTTCTTTCGTTCAATGTTAGTTAGAATTACTTTTATTTTCTTTCGTTCAATGTTAATTAGATTTTATTTTCTTTCTTTCAATGTTAATTAGAATACTTTTATTTCTTCATTTCAATGTTAATTAGAATTACTTTTATTTCTTCATTTCAATGTTAATTAGAATTACTTTTATTTCTTCATTTCAATGTTCATTAGAATTATTTGTATTTCTTCATTTGAATGCTAATCAGAATTACTTTTATTTTCTTCATTTGAATGTTAATTAGAATTAGTTCTATTTTATTCATTTCAGTGTTAATCAGAATTACTTTTATTTTATTAATTTCAATGCTAATCAGAATTACTTTTATTTTCTTTAGGTCAATGTTAATTAATTATCTTTATTTTCTATATTTCAATGCTAATTAATTTTATTTTCTACATTCTAATATTAATTAGGTAATTCTGCTGTATTTATTTCAATGTTAATTAATTTGGTTGAGTATTTATGGGAAAGTGTGATGGAAATTGTGAATAATTAAAGAAGTCAAATTTTATTCGTTTAAAAGCATTTTTTGTGCAATATTTAATTATATGTATGTACTTCCTGGTATTTTACCTGTATAAACATTCTGCGTCTTTAACATTCTTTCATTCTGCAAATCGCTGCCAGATGAACCAATGCCAGTTTACTTCTTCCAGCACAAATGCTGGTCGATCTGAGAAATAACTGCATTATTTACTGCAGGTGCTTTTGTACAATAAATTTATTGTATGAAGTCACTGTATCAAATTAATGACGCCTCCTTGCCCAGGAAAAACACACCAGGACGACACAAAATTGTGCTGTACTGTTGTAGATATTTCATTTAAAAAATGTCATTGGATTAAACGGGCAAAAGTATATTAGTTTCCCAAGAAATAGAAGGTTTTTCGGAGCTCATGGGATATTAAATTGTCAATTACATTGATTTTCTTTGTTTTGTGAAACAGAAAAATTGTACAAAAGTGATACCTTTGACAAAAGTGATGCCTTTCTTAGACTTTAAAGAGCGTACTACCTACGCAGGTATTCCTATCCTTCATACGTACATATGTGCTTATATATCCTATTGACGTTTGTATAGTGCTTACGTATGAATACAAAATTTTTCGATGACAATTACCAATTCATAAATGACCATTTCCCGTCAAAAGCCCTCTCCAAGCAATTTTTAAAGTCGGGGCAAATTGCCTTCCTAATGCACAGAAATGAAGGGCACATGCATGTATTAGTATATGTATATTACTAATAAGAATCAATATATTATATGGGAAAAAAATTAATGACAAAAGAATTTAAATGAAAACCCGTGGCTAGGATGAAATGGCCTTGGAAAGAGTAATTCCAGATATGTCAAGCTCCAGTATGTACCTTCATGCATGATTTAATACCCAAGGAAATAAATGAAAAGGTGACTCATTCCAACACAATTGAAAGGAGCAATTTTCCCCAGAAAAAGCTATATTAAAAAACAAAAGCACAGCAGGAGCTTTTTAAAAAAGGTCAATACACATTTTTTTTTGAAAACTTACGTCCTTATCGGCCAAAGAAGAATCGTTGAACGCTTTCGGTGACTTTGTGTGGAGAAAAAGTTTTTGAGAAGACACTACTTTTCTTTTTTTTTTTCAGAGTACAAATTGTGAAAGCGGAGCGTTTGAATAAATTTTTATATTTTTATACAATATCAATTTCAGGTACACTGTCTTAGTCACAGGTCAAAGGAGGTCACGGAATCACAGTGTTTTCTTCTAATTTATATATCTCAACCACAGTGTGAAAGGATCTGCAATGATCCATAATTTAGTGAATGCCCCATGCCGTGAATAGCGTGCAGCAAAGGAATTTTTGGGGGCGGCACAAAACTTTCTATTTGGGTTACTAAATTTAATTATTTTTAAAAAGATCCCTACAACCTCCTTTTTTGAATCTTTATTTCTCACAAAAATGGGGATTTTAAACGAGTAAATGAACCTACGAAAAACAATAATAATTATATGACTGGAAAAATTAGGAGTTTTTCCTCAATTTTTTTTTTTGGAGTCAGTAGGACGACGGTTGAAGTTGGACTGGCTGGAAATGTGACGGGGTTTATTGTAGATATAGTAAAGGTCCCTACCCGAAAAATTTTCCAGTCATGGGGAAATTCGGAACAATTCCTCGGAAAGCACTACTATTGTAGGTGGGAAGGATCGATAAATTGATCTGGCGGGTAAAAAGAGGCTATATATGTACGTATGTACGTGCATACGCCTTTTACTACGTGGATCACGAGAACGTACGAGAAACGCACGTTGCGGGGAAAGTTTACAGGTTGCGGGTTTGCGGCACCAGAAAACTCGGGCATAACGATTTCGTCCGGATTTTTTGAATTTTTTTTTTTTTACCCGGGCATTCTATGAAGCACTTACTCGTGGTGGACTTTGGATGGAACGTTCTGCGGGAGTTTCTCTGTCTGGGATGTAGATGCTCCCCGAATTCAGCTCTTCCCATTTATTCCCGACTCCCGACCCACCAATAGCATTTGTGTAGCCCTCTACCCGGGAAATCCTGTGTAATACCCGCTTTTTCTCATTAAAAAAAATTCATCTGTAGTTAGTTGTCTCAATTTTGGACGTCTATTTGAGAAAAACAATTAAAATGGAAAACAGTTCTGGTATTTTTTATAGGACATATTTGAAGAGCATTTCTCTTGAGACATTTCTCTTAATATTTCTCTTAAGGACATATTTGAAGAGAATAGTCTGAAAACGGTTTAAGTCCTGTTGATACTTTTTAAATAAAATTCTTCTTTGTACCTTTTAGATAGTTTGCAGCAAGGTATGACATCCGAATGGGTATTCAAATCGGAATTATATTCATATTTTTCAGTATTTTAATCGGAATTAGTATCCATATTTTTGTCAGAAAAATATTTTAATTGGAATTTATAATTACAAATACATTCGAAATTCAAATTCGTATTCAAAATTTGACATTTGGATTCCGATACTTTATTAGTATTTAAAAATTCCTTCATTACGTTGCTAATTCCCAAGTTGGGGCAGGTTTTTTTTTTTTTGAAAAATCATGGTATTGCAACAATGAATTTTTCAATTGGCAGTAATATAACTATTTCGTCCGTAAAAACATCGATTGTTGCCAAATCAGAGTAACTGAGTCAATTTATAATTTTGTGCATTGATTTTGCGTTTGTTTTAAGCAACAAATTTGGCCAGATTGCATTACAAATAAATTTTTAAAAGTATTCGAAAAGTATTTGAATACGTATTCATATGTATTTGAATAAAATTGTATTGGAATTAGAATTCATATTTTAGATATCCGAAATTTAAATTTGTATTCATTATTAGGAAAAAAATTTGAGGAAAAACACGTATTTTAATTCGAATTTTAATTCATATTTTTTCGGATGTCATTCCTTGGTTTGCAGACGGAAATAATTCATTTCCAAAAATTGCTGACATTTATTTTGTTCATCAGAATATATTATGGAGGGAATTTATTTCCATTTAAGTCAATAAAACTTTTCCTGATGGACTTAAATCGTTTTAGAACTACCAAGCATCTTTATTTACTGAATTTCCGTGATAACAAGAATAGCTGAGAAAATGTTTCCGATAATTCTTGCCACTGCCCGGGAATTTCTGGATTATTAAACGCATGTGAAAATCACCTTTCAATTTTTCCCCACATAAAATTATTTCCTGTCATATTTTATTTATTTGTTTGTTTTTTACAGGTCACAGGTCACACCCCTTGGAAGGTTCTTTTTGAGGATTTTGAATCCGCCCTTCAACCTCTCCTTTTTGGTTGGTCCCGTTTAAACAAAATAAGTATGAAAATGTCCAAGATTGTACAGGGAGAGTTTTTTGCAGAGCCAAAGCAATGTTACGGGGGAAAATATGATTAGCAATTATAATTTCAATTTTATTGTTTTTATTAATTCGACAGAGAACGCCCTTTATTTTCGCACCAGGTTCTCACTCAGACGTTGTGTCCACCCGAAAAAAATTGAGAGAAACCGGTTACTCAATTAGCGGCATAATTAATACATGAATAAATCAAAGGCGGAAAGAGAGAGAGGAAAAAAGTCAACGCAAAACAGACAGGGCTTGGATTTCGAAGGGGTTGATGCTCTATTTTTTATTTATTACCATTATTTTTCATTCTTTGACCGTTGATACTAACTACAGAGGGAATCCCATGGTTCTGGTTTAAAAGATTAATAATGTACGGAGAGCATCGAACGTGAATGAGTCACGTTCTGTGTGCTCGCATCCCATCATATTTGGCTGTCAAAGAATAAGGTGATAATTATTGAATGACTTTTGTAGGAAAAGCAAAATATTTTAAACCAAAAAAAAAAAAAAATTAGCGTGTGTGGCATGGGAATCTACACAACAAGAATTTTGTTTTAAAGCACTGACTAGCCGTGTGGAAGCTAATGAAAGTAGGTGAGGAGTGTCATCTCATAACTCATATTCTGATTGCACCTGATTTTTTTTATAATATTCTCTCCTCTTCCCCTTTGATCCACAACAGGGCTTATCCTCATTTCTCCGGCCACATGTACTAGCATGCAGTTTCTACTTTTGTTTTTGAATTTACACAGCTCCATTTTTTTCGCTGGTGGTGTTTCTGCACGTTTCAAATGGCTGTTAAAAGGATAATTTGTATTTTGTGTGGATGCTTCGCAAGTATGTATGTATTTTGAGCGAGGGAGACGGAGACAGTAGGAGAGAGCAAAAAATACAGAGAAAGAAAGAGAAAGAATGAACAAACAAAGTGGGGGAAGACGGAACGAGAGAAACATTTAAGAGGAAAATGACTAAAAAACGAGAGAGAAGCATCAATCAGAGAGAGAGAGACAAAGTGAAACAAGAAGAGAGAGAGAAAAAGCACAACCGGGGAGAGAAATAAGAGGGAGTGAGAGCAGCTAGAATGAGAGACAGAGGAAAAACGAGAGGAAGAAATAGCGACAAGTAATATCAGAGAGAAATACAGAGACAGAGAGAGAAATAGAGATGCGGAGAGAGACAGAGAAAAATAAACAGATAGAGAAATTGGAGAGAGAAACAGGGAGACATAGAGAGAGATATAGAGAGAGAGAGAAGCAAAGAGACAGAGAGTGAGATACAGAGAGAAGTAGTGAGACAGAGAGTGAGATAAAGGGAGAAGTAGTGAGACAGAGAGAGAGAGAGAGAGAAGTAGTAAGACAGAGAGAGAGAAATAGACATACAGAGGGTAATAGAGAGAAGTAGAGGGATGTAGAGAAAGATATAGAGACAGAAATAGACAAATAAAACAAATAAAGAAAGAAATAGAGAGAGAAAGAGAAATAATAGAGAGAGCAAGAGAGAGAATGGAGGGAAATAGAGCGAGAAAGAATAGAGAGAAATAGACAGAAAGAATATAGAGAAAGAATAGAGATAAAGAATATAGGGAAATAGAGAGAGAAATAAATAAAGAGAGCAATTGAGAGAGAAAGAAATAAAGAGAGAAATAGAGAGAGAAATAAATACAGAGAGAAATTGAGAGAGAAATAGAGAGAGAAATAAATACAGAGAGAAATTGAGAGAGAAAGAAATAAAGAGAGAAATTGAGAGAGAAATAAATAAAGAGAGAAATTGAGAGAAAAAGAGAAAGAATAGAGAGGGAAAGAGAAACAAATAAAGAGAGAAATTGAGAGAGAAAGACAAAGAATAGAGAGAGAAAGAGAAAGAATAGAGAGAGCAAGAGAGTGAATAGAGAGAAATTGAGAGAGAAAGACAAAGAATAGAGAGAGAAAGAGAAAGAATAGAGAGAGCAAGAGAGTGAATACAGAGAAATAGAGAGAGAGAAAGAATAGAGAGAAATAGAGAGAGAGAAAGAATAGAGAGAAATAGAAAGAGAAAGAATAGAGAGAAAGAGAAAGAATAGAGAGAAATAGATAAAGAATAGAGAGAAATAGAGAGAGAAATAGAAAAAGAATGGAGAGAAAGAATAGAGAGAAATGGAGAGAGAAATAGAAAAAGAAAGAATAGAGAGAAAGAATAGAGAGAAATAGAGAGAGAAAGAGACAGAGAGAGGGGAAGGACCGAGACAGTGGATGAACGTGACTCTCATTGTGTGTGAACTTGCACTTTATAACTTAAAAAATCTTAATGGCTTGCACCAGCTCACCGGGAACCATTTCCCTCTCTTTGGTCTCTTTATTGCCTCCGTCATTTTATTATTTCCCCTACGCGAACATTCTTTTAAACTTGATAAAACGGAGAGGAAAAAAATCCCATCATATTTTTATGATCGAATCCTGGCAATAATTCCGCCTCGAAGTGAGGTGTCGCATTTCATTAGTCTTTCCCGTAAAGTAAAACAGAAAATTAATTTGTAACATCTGCACCCCATTTACGGAATGTTCTAGAAGGAAATTAGTCCCACCCGGCGGCATAATTATGAATCGCTTTCAAAATGAACGACATTCATATGCACGAAGACATACAAAAATATACATTGGATACATAAAACATGTAAATACATTTACATGCATGAAAAGACATAAATAAGGAGTTGGGAAAAAAAAATGGCGGCGCTGGTGGCAAGGGAAATTTTTTGATTCAATAATTTCAAGCACGACCAAAATCTCACACGGAATTTTATGGCGGGTCGTAAATCCAGATCTCAGGATTTTTGGGGACGTTTATTGGTAGGTAATGATTTGATGGGGGTAAAATTATGTGGGGGCAACCACATTATTAATAATTGAGCCTCCTGATGACAACGGCTCCTGCATACTCATCAAACCTTCTTTTGGCATTGACGGACTGGAATTTTACTAGTAAAAAAGTGGGAAACATTTATTTTATTTTTTTCGAGAAAGAGGCGGATAAGTGGGAGGAGGGAATTTTCATTGTCGGTCAGTAAGTCAGTAAAAATTACTACAATAGGAGTCATGTCTTTCTTTTTTTTTTTTTTTGATTCCCATCTTTTCAATATGAATGAATGAGGATATTACGATGGATGTTCCTATTTAGACATCTATTTGGAATTCAACATGGAGAATAACATTTACATTCATATGACATTTATGACTATACTCACACTCTCTTGAACAAGTACATAAATGTAGTCATAATTTGTTTCTCTGTATGAAAGAGGATAGGTTCTGTTGGGGGAACAAGTGAAGCCTTGTCCACATTTAGAGGAAAGTGGACATATTTTTTTTGGGCTTGTTTCTTTTTTTCACTATGTGGGAGAATTTACAATGTGGACCATTGAGTCGTTATTTTTTTCCTTTCTTGACAACATGAGAAATTGCATGTATTTAACGCTCGTAGTATTGTCCTTTCTCAGCCTCAAAATATCTTGTATGTTGTCTTTCTCTCTTTTTCTTTCATTGTTACAGTCTCTCTTGCTGTCTTCGCAAAATGATTGTTTCTACTATCTCCTCTTTTCCTGTAGCTCTCTCTCCCTTTGCCGATTATTTGTCCTCTTTCCTTTTTTCTGTCTGCTTCTACATTTTCTCTTTCTCAGTTCCCCTCTTTCTTTATTTCCAATTTGAAATGGGCCATTTCCTTCTCTTTTCCTTCATTTCTCTATTTTCATCGCTTTTCACTTTCCCGTCTTATTTCTATTCTTTCCTCCCAATTTCTCTTCCCGTTTGTTCTTTTTTCTTTACTTTTCTCTATCTGGTTCTCTCTGTATTTCTCGCTCCTCGATTCCTCTCCTTATTGTTCTATTTTCTCCTTTCTCTGGTTTCCTCTTTCTCTCTACTCGCCTCTTCTTTTCTCGTAATTATTATTTTTTGCTCCTGACTATTTTCTTTCTATTATCTTTTGTTTTCCCCTTTGTTTTGTCTCTCCCTCCGTTTTTCTCCAGCATTATTTTCTTTCTATCTCTGTATTTCTCTTTCCCTGTTTTCCACGTTTGTCTCTCTCTGTTTTTTCTTTCCTTTTCTCTCTCTATTTTTTCTTTCTCCCTCTCTCGCTATTAATTTTTATATTAATCTCGTTTTGTTTTTCGCTTTTTATTTGTATCTTTATGTTTTTCGCTTTCTATTTGTCTCTTTATGTTTTTCGCTTTCTATTTGTCTCTTTATGTTTTTCTCTTTATGTTTGCCTGTTTCCCTCTTTCTGTTTTTCTCTTTCTATTTATCTCTTTCTATTTGCCTTTTTCCCTCTTTCTGTTTTTCTCTTTCTAATTTGTCTTACTCTGTTTACATTTTTCTTTCTACTAATATTTGTATTCTTCTCTCGTTAAATTTGCATTTATTTGTCTTTTTATCTCGTTATATTCTTCTCTTTTTATTTGTTTTTTGATTCTGTCTCTTTCTATTTCTATTCGGTCATGCTTTTTTTAACACAACCCGTCTCTCTCTCCGTTTAATACATACATATAAAGCCGTATGAAGGCACTGTCCAAAACCACATGCGTGATTTACTTGTGTATGTGCATATCCATTTCATAATTTCACAAATTAACATTTCAAGCAGTAACGTTTTAGCTAATAAAATATATTTTTTTGTACTGGCCAGCGTAATTTTTTTTAATATGTACATTTCAGAACGAAAAGGATTAAATGGAGTCAACCCCGTAATTGGTAATGATGGGCATAAAAAGTAACGGGCTGCGCCATTTCCGTCTTGTCTCACATCCCTCATCTTCTTAAGTAATTGCGGGCAGGTGTGGATTTGCGAAATATTTAAATCCTCCCCAGAAATCCTATCCTGTGCAAACACACTGTTTTACGTATGTCCTCTTACATACAAAAAAAAGGTATTGCATTACCAGAAATGATGCGGACCAAGCCACCCATCCATTTATGGCGGTCCCACGTCGAGATCAAATGGCATTACCAAGCATTTTTTGGGGGAAATTAAAAAAAAAAAGAATAAATAATTATCACGCACATCGTCATAAAAGAGCATTCAGAATGGGAGAAGTTCTCAAAAAACTGGGGAAAGAGCACATGGTATTGGTTTGGAATAGAAATTGGGAAATACATATGAAGGAAGCAGAAACAACCCGGCGTAAGTCCATTGTAGAAAATACAGCAAGCTCCAACTGCGACGGGTACCAAGATTTCAGAAGTGGTCCAGTTTTGTCACCGAAAAAATTTTCCTAAGTAGACCTTCCTTTTTAGTAAAATTTGCAATTTGTAATAGCGCGCTTTTTGAATTTTGTGAACTAACATTTTGATAATACAATGGCAAATCCGCCAAACACGAACGTGGTTTAAACCTTTTTAGAAAAATAGTTTATCCGCCGTGTCTCGTATTTTTCTTTCGCTTCCTTGTCTCGCTATTTTCCACTCGTTCCTATCTAGCTCTCACTTTTTTCTTTCTCGCCGTTCCACGTATTATTATCAATCTATTTCCTTTCCATGTCTCGCTGTGGTGTCTCACTTTCACTTTTCCCTTTATCAGAGAAATCTCCTCCATGCACTCTGCAAATTCTGTCGCTTGCTCTCACTCCGAATCAAGATCTGATATCCGAATCGGCATTCGAATTCAAATCGAAATTATATTCATATTTTTCAGTATTTTAACCGGAATTAGTATCCATATTTTTGTCAGATATTTGAATTGGAATTTATAATTACAAATACATTCGAAATTCAAATTCGTATTCAAAATTTGACATTTGGATTCCGATACTTTATTGGTATTTAAAAATTCCTTCATTACGTTGTTAATTCCCGCCTCGGGGCAAGTTTTTTTTTTTGAAAAATCATGGTATTGCAACAATGAATTTTTCAATTGGCAGTAATATAACTATTTTGTCCGTAAAAACATCGATTGTTGCCAAATCAGAGTTACGGAGTCAATTTATAATTTTGTGTATTGATTTTTCGTTTATTTTAAGTTACAAATTATGCTAGATTGCATTACAAATAAATTTTTGAAAATATTCGAAAAGTATTTAAATATCTACGCATATGTCTGAGTATTTAAATAAAAATGTATAGCAATTAGCTTTTATATTTTTAGATATCCGAAACTGAAACTTGTATTCATAATTAGGAAAAAAGCGTATTTTAATTCATATTTTTAATTCGTATTTTTAATTCGTAATTTTAATTCGTATTTTTAATTCGTAATTTTAATTCGTATTTTTAATTCGTAATTTTAATTCGTATTTTTTCGAATGTCATTCTGTGGCCTGCAGTGGCCTTCGAGCATAGACAAAATCACTGAAGGTGACCACTGCTACCTGGAAGCATTTTATACAAGAAGTAACTTTGACAAAAATATGGACTTACACTGGTTTGCGTCCACCCCTTCATAAGCATGCGATTCGGAATACAAAAAAAGAGAATGCATGGAATGTACATATGAATTACTTTTAAATTTTTTGAAACAATAATAAATCCCAAAGGGCAAAAGAGAAGGATATTGTAGTGGAGGTAATGAGCCACATTAAAATTCCTTTGGGGCGTTCATTTGATTTGTGTGGAACATTCCAGAGACGTGTCCCCTTGCAGGACACATGATGCACATATATAAATCCTTCTTCTGGTCGAGGAACCTGTTAACGAATTTAGAAAAAAAAATGTAACACAATTAGTAAGCATCTTAAATAGTGGACTTGACCAGCCAACAAATCTCCTTCCAAATAGGCGGCACTGGCTCAAATAAAAGAGGGGAAACATTTATAAAAAAAATCTGCACAAAATAAATTGCATTTAATATGAAGGGGTTGATCCAATAATGTTGTCTCTCCTTCTCTCTCTTTCGCTCTCTCTCCCGCACACGTTCTCGTCCTAAATCTCTTCTGCAAGAGGACGATAATCATTTTTAAAAGAGGAACGAACATAACTAAGCTAATTATTTGATGTGTATATGTGTACAAATATTTACTGTGAATGGAGAAAAAAAGGATTTTGTGGAGAGCCGCATGCTCCCAGTGAATACACATATCCTTGTCTTGGGGTAGACAAAGGGAGGAGAATAACCATAATAATTATTATTATGGTTATTATAATTTCATGCTCGCTTACCGTTTCACAGCAGCACAAGTGTCATTTCACAGCCAGCGACTCCTGCATGGGACGTGTGTGACGGCTGGGCAAAAATAAATTAGCATAAGCAAAATGTCTGGGAAGACAAAAAACGGCACACGAGGAATTTTCTGGTCTACAAAGGAGGAAAAAATGACTTTCGCACGTTTATTATGTGCATTGGTTATTAATGTTTGGTGTGTGACAAGATCAACCTCTCACGCTTTTCGTCTCCGTTTTTCCGTCTCTCTGTCTCTCTCTCATTTATTCTCGCTCTCTTTCCTACTTTCTTCTGGTCGGACTCTGTCTCCGTTTAATCTCTCTACTCCTCTTTTTCTCCCTTTGTCCTCTTCCCCTTTGTCCTTTCTCTCTCTCTCTTTCTCTTTCTCTTTCCCCTTTCTCCGTTTCTCTTAGTTCTCTCTCTTTCTCCATTCCTCATTGTTCCTTTTCTTTCCATTTGCCCTTTCTCTCTCTCTCTCTTTTTCTCTTTCGCCTTTCTCTCTTTCTCCTTGTCATTTCTCTCTCCCTTTCTCCTTTCTTTCTCTTTGTCCTTTCTCTTTCCCTTTGCCCTTTTACTCTCTCTCTCTTTCTCCTTTCTCTCTCTCTCTTTCTTTTTGCCCTTTTACTCTCTCTCTCTCTTTCTCCTTGTCCTTTCTCTCTCTTTCCCTTTGCCATTTTACTCTCTCTCTCTCTTTGTCCTTTCTCATTCTCTTTCCCTTTGACCTTTTACTCTCTCTCTTTCTCATTGTCATTTCTCTCTCTTTTTTCCTTTCTCTTATTCTCCTTGTCATTTCTCTCTCTCTTTTCCTTTCTCTTATTCTCCTTGTCATTTCTCTCTCTTTTTTCCTTTCTCTTATTCTCCTTGTCATTTCTGTCTCTTTCTTCTTGTCATTTCTCTCTTTTTTTCCTTTCTCTTATTCTCCTTGTCATTTCTGTCCCTTTCCCCTTGTTGTTTCTCTCACTTTCTCCTTGTTTTTTTCTCACTGTCTTATTGTTCTTTCTTTCTCTTTCTACTTGCTTCTGTCCTTTACTATTAATCCCGTCCTGTTTGTCTCCTTTATTTTTGTACGTTTTTCACGCTCTTTCTCTCCCCTTGGAATTTTTGCCGCCTTTCTCCTCTCGTTTCCGTTGTGCTTTTTCTCGGTCCTTTTTTCTCTTTTCCTTTGTTTATATTATCTTGGTCTCTCTTCCTGTGTCTTGTTGAAACTCTCACTTCACCTGTTTTGCTGTCTCGCTCACTCTGCGCCGCCTGTACACACGCCTTAACTCATGCACAACTTTTACCTGGGAGGATTTATGATGTTGCTAAATGCCTTTATTTACTCCCCAGTCATAAATATTTAGCCCAGAAACCCTTGCTGAAAATCCACTTCTTGTGCGTGGACACGAAACATATGTATTATTACTTTTTAATGTGGACTTTTTCTATTTTTTGGCCACAATGTTCTTTTAATTTAATTTGCTTTATCCCAAATGGCAAATTTTCATGTATGGGGGCTAACTACAACATGATCAATTTTTGTTTACTCTCGGTACGATCATTCTGACCGTGTACGAGTGATTTCTGATAAAACAGGAAGTCAGTATTCATTTTATGTCCAATTAAATGTTTTTATTGACATGCGAAATGTAGCACATGGAGAGGCATTGGATACAGTTGGCCAGTATTAAACACGTGCCGTGAAATCTTCCAAGAAGAGAATTCCTAATGAAGCATGTCACAGTTTTACGGAGGAGCCGGCGGGGACCTTCAATGCAATGTTATGGGGCAATCGTCATGCATTATTAGCTTTGGTAATGATCACTAGCCCCTCCATTGTTAGTGACAGGCAGAGGGAAATTTTGTTGATCAACAGCAAGGGGAGAACCGGATCATTTTGTTAGTCATAAAATTAATCACATCAATAGATTTTGACCAGAAGGGGTCCTGGGCCATCTGAGGGGAGCGAATATGATTAAATCATCAGGGGGATGTTTCATCCCAGCCCACAAAAGAGTTCTGCAAAAAGGTAAAGAGGAAGGAAAGGTGTTTTCGACCAGAACCAGTTGAACTATGCGGTATTCTTCACCTCATCCATTAATATTCTACACCCTGCGAAGCCACAGGTTTTTACAGGTAACGATGGACAGCCACAAAGGATCCAAACGAGACGTGGGGATAAACAGGGGAAAGAGACAAACAAAGGGGAGTGGAAAGAAAAATAAATTGAAAGGGGAAGACGAGGGCAAATGACATGAGGCATACTCAAAGGGAAAAGGTGGCGTGAGTAATATGGAAAGGCATTGCGTATAGAGAAATAAAAAGAGAGACTGAGAGAGAAATTAACAAGTATGAGGCAAGGAATTAGAAGAATGTAGAGACCAGAGGCAGCCAGAAATTAAGAAAAAAAGGATCGGAAATACGAACAAAAAGAGGAATTCAGAGAAGAAATGAAAGGAGAGACAGCACACAACAAACTAAAATGAAAGACAAGAAAAACAAAAGGTGGGAAAGAAGCAAAGCAAAAAGAATATTGGAGAAAGCCGAGAAAAAAACAAAAATAAAGTCAAAACAATAATGACAAGGAAGAAAGCCAACAAAAAAACAAAAAGTAAGTCCAGAAAACAGTAATAAAAGAGAAAGCCCAGGAAAACAAAAATAAAATGAAGAAAATTAACAGGAAAAAGCTAAGAAAAACAAAAATAAAATGAAGAAAATTAACAGGAAAAAGCTAAGAAAAACAAAAGCAAATTCAGGAAAAATAACATAAGGCAAAGAGCCAAGAAAAAATTATAAGGGAGGACACCACAAGAATTAAAAAATAGAAGAAAGTCAAGGAAGCAAACAGCCAAAAGAAAGCCAAGAAAAAAGTATAAATAGTCCAGAAAAAAATAAAAAATAGCCAAGAGAAGGCCAAGCAAAAAAATAGCCACGAAAAAAATTTAAATCGCCAAGAGAAAGCCAAGAAAAAATAAAAAATAGCCAAGAGAAAGCCAAGCAAAAAAATTAAAATATACAAGAGAAAACCAAGCAAAAAATAAAAACAACCAAGAGAAAGCCAAGAGAAAGCCAATAAAAATAGCCAAGCGAAAGCCAAGAAAAAATAGAAAGGAAAACATACAAGAAAATACTAAAAACGGAGAAATGGAAAATACGCAAATTAGAAACAACTAATGACGTAACGACAAAAAATGAAAACCAATGAAATCAAAGAAAAATTCAAAAAGAGGAAATCAGAGAGCAACGAAATGAAAGAAATCAAAGAAACAAAAGAAGAAGGGAAAAGCAGAGAGAAAAATAATATTCCAGATGAGAAAGAAAAAGGAATAATGCAGAGAGAAAGAAAAATACGGAAGAATAGAAAGCAAGAGCGAGAGTTTGGCGAGGAAAACGTAACACCAAAAAGTCTCAGAGGTACGAGTTGCACCTCTCGTATCATCCAAATAATAATTTGGTACATAAACACCTGAAATAATAATTTCAGGTATTTTTTTTTGTCTTCACAACTCTCAAAGAAGCCCCACCGAAAACCAAAATGGCCCTTGAACTACAAATTCGAATGACGTCTTTTGGGTATTTAAACGTATTTAAAAGATCACGGCTTCTGATATGATGATGATCCTCATAAATCCTGTACGTATTATTGATCTCACGTTTCCTCTTCTCCCTCTCTAGCTTGAGCTACTCCAACGACAACATGGGAGGAATTCCCAAACGGTCTCTTGCGTAGCCCGTTCACTTTTATTAAAGGAGCTTTCGTCTATGTAGTAAACAGACGATTGTTATCATTAATTCATCCCATCCAAGAGGTACAAGTGCGAGGTCAAGAGAGCTTTATCGCCTCCTTCCCACTAATAGAGTCAAGTGTAAACAACTACCCAGAAGAGGACCTTTCCATTCCCAAAACTGTAATTAGAAGATATATTTCCATTTTTTCCTCGTTTTCCCCTTTTCCTCGTATTTATAAAGGACTACTTTCTTAAATGCGTAATAAAAAAACCAAATTAATTAGATGATGCGATGGATTCCTTTTCCACTTGATACAATAATAATATTTGCATTTGACCGTATATTTCTCTCTCTCTCTCTCTCCTTCCCGCTCTCTTTTTGTCTCTCCATCTCTTTCTCTCTCTCCTTCTCTCTCCTTTTTTGCCTCCCTCTCTCCCTCCCTCTATCTTTTTGTCTCTCTCTCTCTCTTTCCAGCTCTCTTTTTGTGTCTCCCTCTTTGTCTCTCTCTCCCACTCTCTCTTTTTGCTTCTCTCTCTCCCAATTCCTCCTTCCCGCTCTCTTTCTGTCTCTCTCTGTCTCTCTCTATCTCCCTCTCTCTTTTTGTCTCGCTCTTACCTATTCTCTCTTTTTGGATCTCTCTTACCTTTTCTCTCTTTTCCTTTTTCGTTCTCTTCCTCTCGCTCTCTCTCTTGTTGCTTATCTTTTTTTCTTTCTCTCTGTTCTCTACTCCTTCGTCTCTCTCTATTTTTCTCTTTCCGTCTCTCTGTTCTCTCTTCTTTCGTCTCTCTCTATTTTCTCCCTTTCCGTCTCTCTGTTCTCCACTCCTTCGTCTCTCTCTCTTTTCTCGCTCTCCGTCTCTCTTTTCTCTCCTCCTTCGTCTATCACTCTCTCTCTCTGTTCTCTCTTTCTTCATCTATCCTCTCTTTTCCTTCGTCTCTCTCTCTCTCTCTCTCTAATACTGTCTAAAATATACTCTTTCCCGCTTTCGCCCCATCGTGATTTCCCTCATTCATTACAGACTAGGTTGCTTCCTGCTTCCACGAAGAAACAAAAAAAAAATGAACCAGACCGGTTTAATTTCATGTGGAATTTTTTTGCAGGGTATTTTATTTCTAAAAGGAACTGCAGTATACCTCCACTATATTTTCCATCCATAGCCACGTCCATACAAAAAGATGCTCTCTCGGCCAGTACGTGACAAGTCTTTGGCCACCAACCAGTTCTTTCTCTCCCTGTCTCTCTCTCTCTCCCTGTCTCTCTCTCTCTCTCTCTCTCTCTCTCTCTCTCTCTCTCTCTCTCTCCCTCCCAAAGCGAAGTCATTAATAAATGTTTTCTATCGCTCCTTTTTTGCACTTGGTCCTCTTTGTTGAGTAGAAAACAAAACTAGTAACAAAACAGATGTACAAAAATAGGAGACTTGACAAATGAGAGGACACACGAGTACACAACTGGTGATAAATAATTGACAGTGACACCGTCATTACCGACTTTCCAATCGTGAAGGAGGAGAAACAGGAGGATGACTAACGGCAAGGGGCAGAGACAGATGCAGGACAGTGGATTTCCCTCATAAATACTCTTTTGCTACCTTAAATATATCCCTTTTTACCCATTCTAAAATACGTATTATTATTGAGAAGAAATGGGCAAAATGTGCCCCCGAGAAATTCGCTGAACTGTCAAAATAATCGGATTTGAAATATAAGTACGTTCTTCTAAAGCCAAAAGAATTTTAATTACACCTTTACGGTATTTAATTCCAATTCTTTATTTATTTTCCAAATACTTTCACAGCCCTGCTCCACTTCAAAATGACACTGAAATTGTCCAATGATTTCAGCTGAAATAGTAATTAATTAATTAAATACTAACTGATTTTTTATTTCTACTAATTACAGCATTTCCAGCAACAGGAAACAATTTTGTACCGATTGTTTCCGTATTTATTGATTCCTAAATTACAATTAGGAAACTGCCACCCCTGGAATGGACGCATTTATGAATGGAATAAGGCCCTACAATTACATTGTATTGTGAAAGTATAGCATTTCTACCGTATGAAAAGACCATTATAACCTTCCCAGTGATATCCTCTCAGTTAAGTAGCAAATAACACGCAAAAGGTGTGAATACGGAGTCCACCCCAAGATTTCCACGGCAAAGAAGAACATGCAAAAAAAAAAGGGGTAAGAATGTGAACGGAGGGAATCAAACGTAAGAAGAGAAAAAATTCCTTCTTTCGCCAAAAAACATTTTTTTTCTTCTCGCGGAGGAAGACGAAGGTGAAGATGAGAGAGGGAGAGATGGGAAAAAAAGTTGAGAATCAGGTATTAAGCCAGAAATTATGATGATGATGATGGTTTTGAAGGAGGAAGACGACGGTATATAGGAATAAGAGCCATTCGGTCATTGAATTGTTTCCTTTAACAGGTCAGTCCCAATGAGTTTTTTCTTCGTGGTTCTCTTCTTCTTCTTCTTCATCTTCATCTTCATCTTCTTCATCTTCATGTTACAACCATAATATTGGCACTACTACCACTTCTCCCGTTGCCTCCTCCTGCCACTTGACTCCAACCAAGATATTCCTCATGTGCTTTCCCCCCTTTCTTAGAACTCCTTCTTGGTTCAAGTTCAATTTTCGAGTATCAATTTCCGTACCAAATTCAATTTTCTAGTATCAATTTCCGTACCAAATTCAATTTTCTAGTATCAATTTCGGTACCAAGTTCAATTGCAAGTTCGGAAAATTTTGGCCAGACACTCATACTTGATAAGTCCGGATTTTGGAAGGCACTCAAAATGGATTAAGTACTCGTATGTTTAAATTGTCCAATTCAGATTTCTGATTGCTGGCTCGGTCCAAAACCAATTTCAATTGCGAGTATTTCTCATGCTGAAACTAGAACGTTCAATAAAACTAAGTTAACGCATTTTTTAACTTTTGGATGACGTTTTTAGGTGTGTTCTAAACTATAAAGCCCCTGTTTTTGTTCAGGAAATAATGTCCCTCGTCATTTTATCTAGAAAAAATTTGATTACTAGTCGCAATTGAAATCGCAATTATACTCGCCAGTACCAATTGTGAGTTGGATTTCTTATTAACTTCTGGAGTACTCCTGCAATTTCGAGTACTCAGTTTGGTACTGGATTAGATAAACTTGAAACTGGTACTAATTTCTACTTGGTTTTTTAATCCAGTTCCGCCCAAATACCGACATGAAAAATCAATTTCAAGTCCGATTTCAATTTCCAACTGAAAATCAAGCACTCAATAAGGAACTCTACATCGATGCGATACTCAGATCGTGTAGTAACAGTATTAGTAGTACCTTGAATATTTTCCCCCTTCAAAAAAAAAAAAAAAGGACGGGAATGAGTGAAATGTTGTGCTACCCCACCAACCACCACTACCGCGAACACCACCGAAAGATCGTAGGAAATACCAAGTACAACTACTGGCATTTACTGGTATTATTCCTGTATAGGATACATCCTACAACTTTGTTGTTTCGCGAAAAAAAGAACGGGTTGGTGGAGGGAAGAGGTGGAAGGGAGGGAGAGAGAGAAAAATAAAGAGAGAGAGAGAGAGAGAGAGAGAGAAATAAAGAGAGAGAGAGAGAGAGAGAAAAATAAAGAGCGAGAGAGAGAGAGAGAGAGAGATTTCAATATTAAAGTCTTCCTCGTAGGTACTACTACACATGTGTATACGTGCAGGTGGTTAGTAAGTAGTAAGGGATTTTTTTTTGGTTCGGCTTTATAGTGGCAGTAAGTTAAATTGTAGGGAGAGAGCTTTTTTTTCTTTGAAAAGGTAGCTGTTGGATCCCTGTTGGAGTATATAGAATGAGTGCGAGAGAGGGCTGATGGGGCAATAAAGAACAACTCTCGGACGAAGAAGACGACGAATCTGACTTGGACTGACTGACCCAGCGGAAGCCCAAAAGAGACAACAAGAGACTTCTTCTTCATCTTCTCGGTCACGGTCATCGACAGTTTATCCCAGCCTTCTCTGGGCTGTGCATACAAAAAACTTTGTTCAAACTATTCCTTGTTTTCTAAGTTTTTTTTTTTTTTTAATATTTCAAGTTTGACTCATTGACTCATTATTATGACTCTTACTCTTACCGTTTCTTCGGCCCAGACCTCATCATAGACAAGAGTACACCCCAAGTACATTTTTTGGGGGGATTTTTACTTTCCTTCCAGTGCATTTTTTTTTTTTTTTTGGAAGGGGAAATCGACATATTTTCTTTTCGAAGAAAATTGAAAGGTCCAAGGAAGATACTGACAATTTTGGAGGGAAAAAAGTAACATTTTGGAAGGAGAACGCAGACCGTTTTGGAAGGGAAAAACTGCTCATTTTTCGTACATTTTTTGAAGAAAAAAGCTGGTCATTTTGAAAATAAAACCGAAAGGGGGAAAAACTGACTATTTTCTCTGGAATTAATTAAAAACTTTCTTCAGAGGAAGAATTCGGAAGAATTTTATTTCGGGAATTTTTGAAGAATATCCCTGGATGAGACAGTGCTAATAAAGTGTACGAAATTTTTTCCAACCTGACTGCTTTTACCACTGATTTCCTGGGGAAGTTCAAGTGGTGTTAATTTGTACTGTTTGGACATTTTATTTTTGGACAAAATCTTGGGCAAATAAGATTTAAAAATCATGGAAAATGGATTCTCCCTGCGGTTACAAAGCCGCTTGGTAAGTCTACACTTTTTTTTCTTGTTTTTCCCCTCTATTATTATTTCTGGTTATTTAATACCAAAAAATCCCCTTAATCTTTTTGACATTCTTTATCATGGGAAATGCGGTGGATTTCAGGAATTGGAATAGTGTAACATTTTTTTTTAATACATTTTTTTGGCACAGTAAATAAAGTCATGAATGTGTAAAAGGATTAAATGAGCGTAAAAAAAACGTTTGTCTGCGGTTTCCAAGAATTAGCTAAGAGTTACGATTGACAAGCCTCACACAGTTTCCTTTACGAAAAGAGTGGGACAGAGTTCACAGAAAAATTGTTTTTTATCTTTCTTGAATTTTTACATGTACATAATCACAATTGTAAAAGCTTCTGCTTCATTAATCTTTTGCAAAGGGAGTCAATTAGGGAATTAACATACATTTCACAATCATTTGACTTCCATTTTGTCGGCCAATCACTGCCATTCACGTCTCTCCAAAATATTTTTCAGCCACCGGCTCTAAACTTGCCCCCCAAAAAGACGTAAAGTATCCTCTAAAACTATTGGAAAGAGAGAGAAAAAAATCGTAATAAATATCCAAAAAAAACATTTTGGGGAAAGTTACCAATTAACATTAACATTTCCCAATTAACATGGGATGTTTCTTGAAGAATAAAAAATCACAATTATTTTTGTTTTGGAAGAAAAATGTACATAATTGGCGATTTAGCCTAAAACGTAAATACGATAGAATTTTAATTAAAGAGAAAAAAAAAAGTAACTGGCTTTCAAATGTTTTGCTCCGTCTGGGTTGATATAAATTGGGTGAAAAATTGTTTTTTTGTTCAATATGGAATTGAAGAAACTGGGTGCTTTCCTTTGCTCTTCATTATTAGGATGGTCCCATAACAAAAAGTTTTTGCCACAGGGGGTGGGTCTACCTCTGTGAGTACACGGACATTTCTACAAAAAAAAAATAACATGATGCATCAAGAGGAGAGAGAAGGAAATAATATTTGTGAATCGTTTGTGGCCATATGCACATTTAACCGTGTAAAAGAGTGATCAGGGTGAAGTTTTTTTTTATAATACAGAAGTTGTAAGGAAGGAGATGAAGAAGCCCTGAAGAGAAACAATGTAAAAAAAAAGAAGGAGAGAGAGAAATGATGTGGATGTAAAAATTCCTGGTGTGTTCTTGTATACTCTGGGCAAAGTATGTAGGTTGAAATATTATGTATAACGGGATGGCTTCACTTATCACTCGTTCATCTTCATCACTCCGAGCCCACATCTCTATCTCAATGTCTCAGTGTCTCCTCCGCTCTCTCTCTCCCTTTGTTTTCCATCCTCTCCGTCTCTCCCTTTTTCTTCCCTTCATCTTCCCTCTCTCACGCTATTCCTGTTTCTCCCACCATCTTTCCATCTACATATTATTGTTTTTCCAATCCTCTAATCTCCCATTTTTGCAATTTGGGATATTCCTGCTCTTCTTCTCTTTCTCCCTTTCTGCTTTTTCTCTTTGTTGTCATTTTAGTTGTTCTTTCTATTTCTTGTCTCTAACCTATTTCTTGGATTTCCATTTTATTCTTTATCTCTTTCTCTGCCATATTTCCCTTTTATTCTCTTCAAGTTCCTCTATTTTCCCTCTCTTTCTCTCCTTCTTCAATTTCCTCTATTTTCCCTCTCTTTCTCTCCTTCTTCAATTTCCTCTATTTTCCCTCTTTTCTCTCCTTCTACGATTTCCTCTATTTTCCCTCTATCTCTCTCTTTGTTCAGTTTTTGTCTATTTTTTTTCTCTCTCTCTCTCTTTCTTCAATTTTTGTCTATTTTCCCTCTCTCTCTCTCTCTCTCTCTCTCTCTCTCTCTCTCTTCAATTTATTCAATTTTCCCTCTCTCTCTCTTTCTTCTATTTTTGTTATTTTCCCTCTCACTGTCTTCAATTTTCTTAAATTTTGTCTTTATTCGCTTTCTTGAACTTTATCTGCCAGTTTCTCTCTCTTTCTCTTTCATCAATATCTTCTTATTTTGGTTTCTCTCGCTTTTGATCAATTATTTGTTTATTTTTGTTTCTCCCGTTTCGTTTTTTCCTTCCTATTTTCTCTCTGTCTCTTTCTCTTTTGCCAATTTTCTCCGACTTTGACTATTTTTCTTCCCATCTCCCATGTTTTTTCCTTTCTATATTTTCCCTGTTATTTGTCATCAGAGTTTATCTCTCGCTTCCTTTTTTTCTCTCTCTTGTTATCTCGATTTGCTCCTTTTCTTTCCGATTTGCTCTTATCTTTGTCTTTATATTTCTCCAATTATCTTGTTTTTCAATCTCTATTTCTGTCCGTTTATCTCACATGTTTTTATAAAAAATCCTTCTATCTTTGTCTGTATATCTTGTCTCTTTTGATTTTATTTCTACCTCTCTTTCCCTCTTTCTTTATCTCTCTCTCTTTCTCTGTCTCTCTCTGGCTTTTCCCCCTTCTTTCTCTCTCACTTTCTCCCTGTTTCCATATCTTGTTGACCGTCTTAATTTTTTATCTTCCTCTGACTGTCTTCCTTCGACATGCATCTCTCTCTACCTTTCTCAGTGATCCCTTGTATCAGTCTCTCGCCCTCGCATTCTATCATGCACAGAACAATCCACCTATTTCTTGTTCCCTATCCTTGACGTTGTCTTATTTAATCTTACACTACATTTCCCACATCCCATCCCATTTCCCCATGTATTAATATGAGCGATACACGAAATCAAACATGCTATTATACGACTAACCTGGATTTTTTTTATTTCCCTTTTTTTTCTTGCTGCGAATAATTGTCACACACATGTAAATGTAGGTATACAAATACGTAACTCAACCTCAAAGTCATTCATAATTCTGACAATTCCTTCAACACACAAATTGTAACATTGTTGAATCACTCACTTCACATTTGCATTGATTAGGTAGATTTGTCTGTAAATTTCACACACAAATCTAACAATTGTTAGATTGTTACAATTTGTATGTCGATTTTTTTGTCAATTAAGACGCAATTTGGAATATTTCCCCCAATTTTGCAAAAAAAAATTGGGCAAAGAAAGAATTACTAGAACGACCGGCTGAGATGGAATCGAAGGGAATTGACGGTGGTAATAACAAGCAAAAAAAGAGGAGGAAGGATTACATTGACCTACACGTATTAAAATGTGTAAATTGTACGATAATTAAAGTAAAATGAGGCAAAATAGCTCCAAGGTACAGTGACTCAGTCAACCCTTTTGGGGTGCACTCTAATTTTTTTGCAAATTATCCTTTTTTCTCTCCATCACATCCCCATACTACAAAGAATCATATTGCACATTATCATGAGCCTCAATTTTTTGGGGCTCAACCCAGAACCAGAGCAACTTGTTTTGCTAATAATAAAAGAGTCTACGAAAAGGGTTAGGAGGGGAGACATTGAGTAAGATAAAAAAAAAAACAATAATAATGCTTAAAGCGATCCTGTGTGATGGCATTTCCCCCCAATTTCCCTTGTGAGGAAAGCCGCGATGAGTGTCTTTTACACGCATCTTTTTGCACACTTTTTTCCTCAAGTTTTTTTCCTCAAGTTTTTTTTTTCAAGTTTTTCCCTGGCTTATCGCGCTCTTCACACGTTTTGTTTTGCAAAAAAAGCCATGGCGTAGAGGATAAGAAAAAATTTCAAAAAGGAAAGAGAGACTTTCCACAAATTGAAGAAGACTTTTAGGAAAAAACAAAAAGGCTGTCATCATCAAAGATATGTGAGCTTTAATAACATTATTAATTTATGGACATAACCTCTCACCACCCTCTATTTGTTTATTTAACCCTTCCCTCCCTAAATCCACCAGGGCTCCCCCCATTAGGGCCAAGACCCCATAAAAAGGCAAGTTTAAAGAGATATAATACATTCTTACCAGTAAAAAAAGAAAGCTTAATAGTCAAAGCCTCTACCGTGAGGGAAACTTGAGAGTCTCACAGAGAAGTGACAATGCCAAAGGAGAGACGAGGTAATTCACATGAACATAATATATGTATAAATAAGATTAATAATCCTCCAAATCGTGGGCTTGCACACCTGACCCAAAAACATTTGCATATATGTATCTTGAGAAGGAGAAGAAAAAAAAGGAATTTGCATATTTTTATCCGGCAAGATTTAAATGCTCTCATACCAAACCTTGCCTTTTATATATATACACACATATGTATATACATACATACATATAATCGTATATACACTAATGTAACCAACATAACCCTTTCTCTACCAGCCCAATATCGCACCAGGATTATGATTAAAAGGCACATCTTCCCCTTTTGACAAAATTAAAAGGTCAATCTTGACATGGTTTAAACGTTTAAAGGCTAGAAAATTGCAATTTCTAAGGGAAAAAATTGATTGAAAGGAAAATTTTGAGTGTAATCAAGATTTTTGGGGGGCACATTTACTTTCTAAAATTGTGACACTATTTTTTCATTTATTTTTTAAAAAGCAAAGCATTTTTGCTGCTTTCAAACCTGAGCTTTTTATTCTGACAATTCATGGTTTAAACGTGTAAAAGGATATTGGGCAATTATTTAAAAAATGATTGTTATTTAAAAAAGATAGTTATTTAAAATAATTTGTTATTTTGTAAAAAAAAAAAAATGTTTGGTCTAAAAAGACGGGAAGGACACATTTTAGTTGGCCACTGACCAATTCCCGGGACAAAAGCCCCTAATAAATGATGGCTGTCACATCAAAATAGGGGAAATGACAGTCGCTTGGCTTAAAAAAGTTCCGTTTCATTTTGTTTTTGTGAAGACAGAATTTTTACAAGTCCAAGAAGCTCTACTTTCTACGACAACAAAATTTTCTACTGGCCTTATCCACGCCTTCTAACAATCCGTGGGCTAGAAAAAAATAAATCATCGTAATAATCCGGTTCCTCTCAAATTCAATGACATTCCGCTTTGTTGTGGGTTTTAAAAAATCGTTTTTTTTGGGGGGGGAGGAATAAAATTGTATGCTGTCAATGATGATTTTATTTTGACTATGTACATACAGATTTTACAACGTTTACTCCCTCCTCGCTATATGAGCTTGCATGAATGGGAATGAAGGTGAAAATTATTTTTCGTGTACAAAGAAAGTGAAAATGTTTTTCTTTTTTGGTGGACAAAAAAAAAATGGGGGAGGAGGAAATAGGTATTTTCCCATTCATTGATGAATTGTAGAAAATGAAGAGTTGTCATTTCAAAGAGAAAAAAATCTTTTTAAGGAATGGGCATATGTGATAAATAAGGAGGGAGGAATGAACGGGATACGAAAATGCACTTGTCTCTGCCTCAATGCGACTCATTGTGCCGATTGTTGTCATTCAACATAAATGTGCATGAATATTTGTACGGGAGTTCTTTTTAGCATTACTATCCCACTTTTGAATCCTATCATCCACAAAAATGCAAAGTCACGATGCACGCTTGGAAAGGGAAATGAAATAAATGCAATCATAATGATAGCAACAGTCAGAACCAGGAATCAAGGGAAATTAGAGAAATAAAGTGCAGAAAAAATAAGGAGAAAAATAAGGAGAAATAAAACGGAGAAAAAATAAAGAGAAATAAAATGGAGACAAAATAAAGAGAAATAAAATGGAGACAAATTAAAGAGAAAGAAAGCTGAGAAAAAATACAGAGAAAATCAAAGAGAAATAAAGCAGAGAAAAAATCAAGAGAAAATTAAAGAGAAATAAAGCGGAGACAAAATAACGAGAAAATTAAAGAGTAATAAAGCGGATAAAAAATAAAGAGAAAATTAAAGGAAAGTAAGGGAAAAGGTGAAAAATAGAACGAGAGAAAAATAAGGAGAAAGAAAAGACTCAGGAGGAGTGAAGTAAGCGAGAGAGAAAGAGAGAATTAGAGAAACATAAGGAGCAAAATAGAGAAAAAAGAGAGAATGCCAGAAAAATAAAGAGAAAAGCGAGACAAATAAGGACAAATATAAAGCAAAAATTTGGGAGAAAGAGAAAATGAAAGAAGAGAAGGAGAGAAGGAAAGCAGAATAACTTCAAAAATAATACAAGATATACCGTGATTTTTTCATTCATAATGATTATTATGTATACATATTCACACGCTGCATTTGGAATTCCCTGTCATTCGGCTGCAATGGTGCAAAAAGGAAATTAATTGCTTCATTCTATTCCTCATTCCGTCTGCTACCCTTTAGTTTTTAAAAGGCAATGCAGATGTTTATCACGGCCATTATTACCCCCGAAATTGAATGCGACATTTCTTCCATACAAGAACAGCTCTCTCTCTCTCTGAAATGAAATAGAAATGAATCGTGTCAGATACAGTACTAGCATTCTTTTTTTTTTTGTACCTTTTTCACTCCTAAATTTCGCCACATTGTTGAGATTGTTGCATGATGGGACAAACGCCGTTCATTTGCTCTTTGTTTTCAAGAGAGAACAATAATGTGAGAGGAGAACGTTACACTTCTTCGTCGTTCATTCCTATTTATAAGGCTCTGCTTGTATGGGGCTTTCCGGCACAATTTCTCCCAGGAGGACCCACATTCGCTTTGGCGGAGACAATTGGGGAAGACTCTTTAAATGCATTTAAAACTGGTTTAATTCCCAGTAATGCACAAAGGTGTTCCTTGACTTTATTTTCTTGTCCTCTCCGTTCTGCATTGCATGGGGATTGCCGAAGGGAAATGGAGAATCGCCAGTGATTAACATACAATGTTAATGTTTTTAAATGGATGCCCCTCTTTGTAATGGCTTTAAAGGGAATTTGGGTGCGACTGGAAGATATTTTTTTAAACATTATTTTCTCCATTCACAATTTGGCAAGGTTTTCGATGAAACTTTCTTCCTTTCGCTATAGTTTCTGACTAATTTAATTTCCGCCTAGTTCCAATCTTAACCCGTCTACTTGCACTTATCAAGGATAACTAACGGCTCTTTACATGTGCTATGTCCGGATTTTTTAAATTTAAAGATTCATTTATGAAGTGTTTTCTATAATCAAAAAATTAGGAAAATATTGGTTGAGTCAAAATGTGCAAAATGCGTAGAAAACATTAGAAAATTTTACATTAGAAAATGATATCCCATCTGAGAAAGTGATTGACTGCTATGCAGAATCTCCGGCGGTTTATTTCAATGGTACACCCAAAAATTTAATTGAGCTTCGAAATAATTTGGTGAAGAGATTAAATAGGAAAAAATCTTCCCGAGGGACTTTCCTCACAAATTAAGACAGTATTTAGTAGTAGGAAAAGGTGTTGAAATAATTATGAGGGATCCGAGCCAAAATTATGATGGGGAACACACGCAAAGGTGAAGGTGAGAAGGAGCTGAGAGGCAGCAAGAGAGAGAGCGCGAGAGAGAGAGAGAGAAATAATGCACTATAATACATAACGACACCTGATTCACCAAAAACCCAAGACGCACTTGACACCATTGTATCTGTTCCTACACAATCCTTGTCTCAACCTATTCATTTCATCTTGTTTGTTGTTATTGTTGATGATGAGGAGGATGAGGAGGATAGATGAAAAACACTTCCTCCTCATCTCACCTGACAACATGTAATGCGTGTGAAATACTTTTGATGTGAAGGATGATTCATTTGTGTGGTAGGAGAGTTCAATCTCAAAGGGGAAAAATGAAGAAATAAAAAAAAAAAAAAACAAACCAAAAAAACCTTCACGCCAAGTTCACTCCCTGTTGTGAGTGGCACACTCAAAGTGTCTCTCTTCCCTGGGCATTATATGTATGTGTACACATTCATATGTATATACATATGTGCATATCTATATTGTACATATATACATACATTATATACATATATACATTGTATGTGCATATATATACATTTGTTTTTATCAAGGTGTGCCTCGGTGCAAAGGGAGTAAAAGTTTTTGGAAGTCCCATTTTTGAGAAGCAAAAAAAAAAGATAAGCGCCAGAAGATTCCTTCTGATCCTGATCAGGACAAAAGGACCATATAACTATCCTTTCCACCTTCTCCATTGATACTTTCTTCAGCCTCTTTTGGACAGGGAAGGCCCTGTGGAGGAGCTGGGAGAAAGTGGAGTAGGACATTTTTTGGTATTCGTACATGGGCAATCACGGTTTTTGGCAGGTGATTATCCGATGTCTCATCGGAGATGAGCACTAATTGCATGTATTCCATCTTGGGCTAAAAATAGGTTTAAAAAAAAATAATAACCATTTTGTATACCTGTAACTTTCTTGTCACTTTCACCATGCATTTATGATTGGATCAATTTCCCCTTCTTCACACCAAAGGCCGCATCATTAATCTTGTCGATGCATCAATTCACGCACCGATGCACATGTCGGGACAAAGAGGATCCTAATTTCGCTTTGAAAAAAAACACGTCTTATAGCAAATTATAGTGGCGGCCATGGCCAAAAGGAACTTTCTTCCTCACCTCCCGTCTTCCCACCTACAAATGGCGGATAAAGATCTGTATAGTAATGACTAATTGTCCATCAAGGCCTTATAAAGGGGAGAAAAGTGTAAAAAGAATCATAGGATAATGATGGAAGAGTGAGATTTTTACATGGTGATTATGTACACAGAAGGTCAGTAAAAGTTTCAGTTTCTAAGCTAGGAGCAATGATTTTGACAGATGAACTGCCGCTGCCAGTAGGATGACAGGTAATTGGGGGAATTGAAACTTTTTTTCCCATGTTTCCCTGCACTTAGGAGCATCATGGGGGAAATAACAATTTCTGGTAGATATGCCCAACCCCAGAAGGGAAAAGAAAGCCTGGTGTAGAGCGACCAGAGAGTTGTAGGACGTGTCTTTTGTTCAAAACCAATCACAGTATGACACCCACAAGGGAGACTCTCCTGGTGCATACCAACTATTAACGGGGCTACAGCATGCTCTTCAGACCTTGTTTATCCTCCAAAACAATGCTCCAAGCTTCAATTGAGAGTGGCAGGAGAAGAGGCAGATTGAGGAAAAGAGAAAAACATCTGCACAGAAAGAAACGGAATGGAGAATGAAATACGAATAAAATGAAAAATGTATAATTACTAGAAAACGTTCTAGAAAAACAGGGACAAAGAGACAGAAAAGGGATACAAGGAGAGTAAAATGCAAAGAAAATGAGTGGACAAATTTGATCAAGGTAGCGCGAATAAAAAATTAGGGAAACACTAAGAAATTGGATGGAAATACATTCAAATAAAACACAGGGAAATCCAGATGATAGCAGAGGTAAATACGAAGAAAAATAAGAAAGTACAGAGCAAATAGGATGGGAGGTAAATACATAGAACAATCAGGAAATACGGAGAAACAGAGAAAGTAAGAAAAATAGCGACAGAAAGAAAGAAAGAAAGAGAAAAATAGTGACAAATACGAAGAAAACGAAATTAATACAGAGAATAAAGTAGACAAATACGAAAAAAAGGAAGAAATGCAGAGACTAAAAGAGACAAATATGAAGAAAAAGAAAGAAATATAGAGAATAAAGGAGGCAAATACGAAGAAAAAGAAAGAAATACAGAGAAAAAACGAAACAAATACGAAGAAAAAGAAAGAATTACAGAGAAAAAACGAAACAAATACGAAGAAAAAGAAAGAATTACAAAGAATAAAAGAGACAAATACGAAGAAAAAGAAAGAATTACAAAGAATAAAAGAGACAAATACGAAGAAAAAAATAAATACAGAGAAAACGAGAGGTAGATCAAGGAAAAAAGAAATACAGGGAAAACAAGGAGAGAGAAAATAGAGAAAGCAAAACAGAAGAAAATTTAGTAAAAGCAGTTACCGATCTCATTTCGTTGATGAAGGAGAAAATCGGCCGGCACTCCATCGAAAATGAGAGGAGCTGTCATTGAAGAAAATAAAAACAACAACAAGATATTGTTTACACGGCTTCTTTGGGTGGGGAAATGTAACCAAGCCTTAAAAAATCAGAATATAAAGAAAATACATAATCTCATAACATCCTCCCAACCCAAAGAAAGCCCCAATGATCCGTTTATGTACGCGATCATAAATCTAAAAGTACATATAATTTCCCGTACTAATCCATTTAATGGTGATTCCCCCCAATTTTTTTTCTTATTACTGGTCAATCAACATTATTATGAGAGCACTTGAATAGTTCCACTTATTTCACTCAAACAGTAGTACACTTCAAAGAGAGAAAAAAAATGATCTGAAAATTATGGTTTGTATGGCTCATAAAATGGTGTAAGAGATGCAAGTCATAAGTATTCCATTTTTTTTATTCCCCCAACAAAATCCACTCAGGCTGCGGTACAACATTTAAACACGAGGGATATCATTTAGTTGGATTATATTTGAGTAAATAAAAAAAAAGTTGGTGCATCCACAAATTGTCTTACACAAAAGGCATAGGACTGTCTAGAATACATTTGTTGGAAAAAAATATGTTGGGCAGGAGGGATAAACCGTTATTTTTATCGCAAAACCGGTCAAGAAATGGAGAAGAAACAAGAAATAAGTTTTGTTGGGGATGAAAGCGGATTTTCCTTGGATATTTTCTGTACAAAAAGCTAATTTGCAACATGTGGGATTATCCAAATTTCTACTAATCCTGCTTACCGTTTAATAAGTGCAAATTCTCCCGTTTTAATCCTGAATTTTCTAAATACATTTTTTTTATTTGTCTGTAACTGCTCCGGTTTTATGGTCAATGATTAAAAAAAATGAGAGCCGGAAACACTTTTTTTTGTTTGTTTTTTTACTCTGAAATTTGTACAAACCCAATTTTAAATAAAACCCAATTTTTTCCTCAATTCGCTCTAAATTCCGTCGGTGAAAAAAATTCTACTCAGGATGCTACACCTTTTTTAATTTATTTTGCTCATCCTAAAATTGGTGTAAAAACTGATTTTAAATTAAAGAAACAATAATTTTTCGTTAATTCCCCGGCAAAATATTCGTGGCCAATATAATTCAAGAAAAAATATATCAAGTGGAAAAATATGTGAGTAAATTGGAAGAGGAAAGAAAAAGGGTTAAAAAGAATGGGAAATGAGTAAATTATTTCAGAGACAAAAAAAAAATGGAGCTAAGACCAGGACCAAATAGCCAGCGGTAGTCCAAAGTGAAAAGTCACGATTTTTCTCCTTGAAAAATTCGTGCTCAATCTGAACTCAAGCTGTCATTTGGAGAGCAAAAAAAAAAATAAAATAAAAATTTCCCTCGCACTCAACCCTTTTGTCAGTGCCACCGTGTGTACACTTGGATTTATGCACATATGTATGGCTCCGTATGTATTAAACCAATAGATTAAGAGGGTGAGAAATCTGACAATGAAATCGTGTTCTAAAAAATCATGCCACAACAATAATAATACAAATATTTTTCACTTGAGGGTGGGTCCGTATGTTTTTTTGGGAGCAAATACATTTTTTTCGCCTTTCACCCCCATCAATGCAAAATAATTACTGGGCTATTCATATGGTAAGCATCCAGATTATATTTTCACTTTTTTTTTCTTCCTTCACATATATTTTCGTATACTTATTTCTTTCACAAATTTTTTCTTCTCCTCCCCCCCCCCAACATTTTTGATCGTGCTCATGATAAATGGATTCGAGAACAAGATAATCGGGATGTATCAAGTGTGGCTGCATCTGTTCAATCCCCCCCAAAAAAAACGTGTTGTAAAACATCCCATACAGCCCCTCTTTTCTGAGAAGAAAGGGTTGTCTTCCAAGGGGAAAGATGCCACCTTATCTCCTTGATCGATTCGCTGATAAGACACCCATAAATTCATAAACATCTACTGTCCTCCTGACTCTCAATGTTACACATTCAACAATTATTTGGAACGGCCAATTCTTCCACGCCAGATGAAAGCTTGGGAGAGGCAAGATCACACGCACAGGCAAACCACACTTCTCCAATGAATATCAATAGTAATTAACCACCATTCCATCTGTCTAAAATGGAAACTCGAGCAAAAAAAAAAAAGCTTTCTTCACATTGTGAAGCTGTCTTGATGGGGAAAAAGAGGATATAATAACACGATTTTAATACAATCACACCCCATCACGAGAGATAAAATTAGTATGCACCAGTCATTTGATCTGCCCTTACGAGCCTATACATATGTTATGACGGAGGAACTGTCAAAACAGTACGTGTGGCCCAATACAAATTGCATTGGAAAGGGATTAAATCGGTCATTTTACAGGCTGTAGATTATTATTGCAGAATTTCAATTCAATATAAATATGCAGCGGGTGATGCGATGGCTCCCATACAGGGGCAAAGGGAAGGAGAAAGGACGACATTCAATCAATAAGGAGGGATGAAAGTAGAACAAAAAGGAGCATACAAAGGAAACTGGAAATGTGTAGTAGATGGAAACTGAAAGAAAGGCAAAGAAATGACGATAAAATGGAAGGGTAAGGCCAATGTAAAGCGGTGAAGACAGAGAGAGACAGGGGGGGGGAGAGAGACATAGAAAAAGAGTGAAGAGACAGCGATAGAAGACAAGGAAGAAATAGAGAATTCGGCGAGGAAAGAAGAAAAAATAAGTGCAAAGGGGACGAAGATAGGAGAAACAAATAGATGGGAAATAGTGGAGAAAAGGAAAGAAAAATGGAGTGACGTGCAGAGGGAACAAAATAAAGATGTAGGAAAAAGAAAAGGCAATGAAACGAATAAGAGAGGAGAGCTACAAGGTCGAAGAAACAAAATACAAGTGGAGCGAAATAGGAATTAGTGGAGAAAAAAGAACAGAGGGAAAAATGTCACATAATTAGCGGCGAAATGAGGGAGAAATAAAAGAATGAGAGAGAAGAAGAAAAGAGAGAATAAATGGGAGAGATAGCGAAGAAAAGAGAGCAGGAATTTGAGAGACGGAGAAGAATAGAGGGGAGAAATAGGAGAGACAGATAAGAAAAGAGAGGAGAAATGGAAGACAAGGAAAAGAAAACAAATTTCACATAAAGAGAGATGAAATGTGAGAGAAATAAAAAAAAATTGAGAGAAAAAGAAGAAAAGATAAGATGAATACAAGAGACAGACAAGATAAGAGAGAGAAAATGAGACAGAAAAAGAATAAAAGAGAGGATAAATAGGAAAGACAGAAGAAAAGAGATAATAATTGGGAGAGAGAAAAAAGAAAAGAGAGGATACATAATTGGGAGAGAGAAAAAAAGAAAAGAGAGGATAATTGGGCGAGAAAAAAAAAAGAAAAGAGAGGATAATTGGGCGAGAAAAAAAAAGAAAAGAGAGGATAATTGGGAGAGGAAAAAAATAAAAGAGAGAATAATGGAAAAGACATTTATAATTGGAAAAGAAAATAGAGGAAGGAGTTACAGATAGAGAAGAAAAAAGAAAGAAAATGGGAGAGGAAGAGAAAAGAGAAAAAAATTGCAGCAAAAATAAAAGAGAGGAGAGAATGGAAAAAATAGAAAAATCGAGGTGAAAGATGGAGAAAGAAGAAATGAGAGTTAAGGGAAGAAAAGAGGAGAAATGAGAAAAAAGGAGAAGAAATGAGAGAAATGAGAGAAGATAAAAAAAGCAAAAATGAGAGAAAAAAAGAGAAAAGAGTGGAAAAGAGAGAAAAAGTAATACTAGGGGAAAAGTGAAATAAAGAGACGAAAAGTGACATGAAACGAGAAAGGGAAGGAAAGAGTCCAAGACAGAAAACTCTCCTGGGTAGAGAGCCCTATTGGAATTTAATTAATCCCTAATCGCCGCTTGTCCCACCATTTCCCTTCCTTTTCATCTCCCCCATGATGTGCAATTGCCATCCATCAAAATTATTAATTTGTTGTTTCATTCAATTTATAACTCATTATTTTCATGCAAACTATCAAGGAACATGAATATAAACTGCAATTGAGCCTGTGGGAATATTTCGTAGAACAACTGTACGAAATGCAAGACACTCTCCAAATCCTCCTAAAACAATCAATGGATCAATTGATTCCCAGACTTTTTCCAATCAAAAATCTTTCCCAGTCGGTATTTAATTGAAGGGGAAGTTCTTTTTTTTCAAAAAAAAAAAGTAATAAGATTTCTGTTGATCAAAGATGTCGGGCTTACCGACGAGGGAATTCAAAAAGCAAAACAACTGGTTGAAATGCTGGGCATAGCCCCGTGTGTGCTCAGGGTACTGCTGTGCATCAGGTTGGTGGTACCAGCAAAAAAAAGAAAAAAAAATGGAAATCAGGAGTGCAAAGTCTTTTTGAATATACGTTGAAAGTACATAGGGAAATCCTTGTGTTTGTGGGTTGTCTTGTCCACGCATGAAATGGCTTGTGGGAGACGGAAAGACTGAATGAAATGAGTCAAATGAAATAACGGAAAGAACTGGTTTCACATCTTTGACTGTACGAGAGATGTCGAGAACCAGAAAAAGAGGGGGAGAGTGACTTTGAGGCATTTGAATGTACCCGTATTAGTCGTTCTCTCTGTGACCAAGAGGGATGATGAAGGGGGAGAAGGGAAAAAAAAGAAAAAAAATGATGACCTTCCTGACAAATAAATTCTTTTACCTATATATTCTTCAAATATGCACTTGGCCGTTCTTGCCAAACTCTCCAAAAAAAACGTTTCTTCATTTCTCGATACTTCCCAGCTTTTTCGTCGTATGACCAATTGCTGCCCCACACGGGATTGGCTTATTTTAATGATAGATTTTATGTATCCTTCTAATGGCTATATTTCCCTGGGCACCTAGAACCCTTTTTACCGTCTGACCTGCCAGAGACTGGTCTTTCACCAGACGAATTCAGATTGGAGGAAATTTTTCGTTTGAAAGGAAAATTTAAATGCTGGTTTAGAATTACGGAAAGGTAAAAACTAGGAAGGTCAGATTCGAATTTGGTGGCTGACTGAGGGGAATGGAAAAATTAAATCGTGTATGAGAAATAAAATAATGAATGTTAGTATTTTTTGCACGATAAATATCACGATAAATATCACGATAAATATCAAAGGGTAGAAAGTGAGGATTCAAAGGGAAATAAATCCTACATATTTATTCAAACCAATGACAGTATTTTTAGAACAGGAATTACGGATTATGGTCAGTTTAGGTCAGATTAGGTTAGAATCTAGCGGACGTGTCGGTGGTCACAAAAAAATCAGTATTTTTACAAAAATATAGAGATAATAATGTAAATAGATTACAATGGAAGGGAAATTTATAGAGAAATATTCAAAGATAGAGAGCGAGAGAAAGGAAAAAATTGCATTAGCAAATCAGCAGAAAGGAAGAAATAGAGAGAGACAAATAAAAGAGGAAAAATGAAGAAAAATATGCAGGAAATCAACAGAGAAAAATGAATAAATAAAAATAAAATAGAAAAAAGGAAGAAAAATATGCGGAAATCGACAGAGAAAAATGAATACATAAAAATAAAAGAGAAAAAAGGAAGGAAAATATGCGGAAATCGACAGAGAAAAATGAAGACAGAAAAATAAAAAGGAAAAAAAATAAGACAGCAAATCAGCAGAGAAAATAAACAAATAAAAATAAAAGAGGAAAAAGGAAGATAGTGCGTAGAGAAATTTTCCGATAAAAAGGAATAAAATGTGTGAAAAAATAGTCAAATTGGAAAAAAGGGAGACAAATGTATAAAAAACGTTACGAGAGAGAAAAGAAGGAAAATAACAAATTTGTATATAAGAGAGAAAAAAGAGAGACAAAATGCCTTGCAACAATATATCAATTTCGACCGAAATACGTGAGTTGATTTTTTTTCTCTGTACCAGAAGGACCAAGCCCTTTTAAACATTCTCTCTCTCTTCCCAATTGAAAGAGCCAGCCGGTCTTTTTTTCCATTACACATGTCCTTTTTGTGATAATGATAAATGAGAAATTCAATTTACGAACAATAAAACTTACTTACTAACATCTTCTTCCCTAACAAACAAATTGTCTTTTCAGACAGTTGAGTGTATGTGTTTGTGGGGGGGAAAGAAGAAGTCTCAGAAGAGATTAAATACGATTCTCCTCTCCAACTTCTCGTGTATATTATACAAGTAACAAATACCAGTATGAACCTTTTTTTTTTTGTCTGTATAAAAACCTATGTGCAAATTGTCCGTTGGCCTTTTGCATTTGTTTGTGGTATTTAGCAGGATTTGAAAACTGGATTTCTAATGCTACACTCATGTTATTATTTTTTTCCCTCTCTCCATCCTCTTTTTTCCTTTGGTATTATTTATTATAATTGTATGGGAGAGTAAAAATCATCATGTACATATTCGTTTCTACCCTACAAAAAGGAATCAGTTTCACGGTATTTTTTTTACCCTTTATTTTTTTTATATTTTTTGTTCAAATTAATGGGAATTGTCGGAAAAGTGGGGAAAAGAAACTCAAGTGGAATTTTTGTGGATTTGAAATGGAAAAATTTGTACTACCGGATATCTTCTGAAGGAGATTAACACCAAGCGCTTTAAATCTTCTCATTGCACGTCCTTTACATTATTTTGCTCAAGTGACACGTGGAGACAATATTTTTTGGGGCTTCCAAATTACCGACCGTTATTTTTTAAAGGATAAAGTGCGTGCTCCTTGTACAGGATTTAAAAGGTGTCACCAAAAAAAAAACAAATAACGCGCCGTCGACACGCATTCAAACTGAGTTTTTACTTCTAAATTTCCATTCTGTATTTTTTTAATGAAATGATTTGTTTTTATCCAAATTATTTTTTTTTCTCAAATGATATTTTTCTCAAATGCCTTTACTAAATGAATTGACAGCACTCCCATGAATTTTTTGGGGGCGGAAGAAAATGAAAGCCATATAAATAAGAGTGGGACCGCCATTAAACAAGGGATTTTTTGAGGGTAGAGAAAAAGAGAAAACTTTTACGTAGTCAGCCGCATTTAAACGCAAGAATTAAATGGGGAAATGAGCAATACTTTTGTTCAAACCCTTTCACGAACTCTCTCAACGGATTTAATGGGCCGTGAGATTCATGAGGGTAAAAGTCAATTTCCTCACGCATTTTTACTCAAATTCTATGATTAAGACATCCAAAAAATTTCACTGATGACGCCGGTGACCTTTATGCGTAAGTCAAGGGAAAGATGCTAGGCGAAACCCAGGATTTTAACCATCCTTTGCCATGTACGCCAATACAGTTGTTGGTAGCAACGTGGAACATTAAAGAGTCACGCCAGTCGTCCTTTTGACATCAGAATGAGGACGGGGTGCGAACGTCATTTAAAATGCGTCAGACCCTTTTTTTTTCTTCTCTAAAGCTCATTTCCCCTAATTCCAAAAGTAACTTTGAAAATTGACGGCTTTGAACATTTAATTTCTTGGTTAGTGTACATTTTACCACCAGCCAATTTTGTACACAACAACGTCTTTTGCTCCCTTGGAAATTAGGCGGAACTGTAGTTGGTCAAAAAGAGAATTCCAACATCAATTTACTTCCGTGTTACTTCCTCCCCCAATTATGTACTTTGCCAGTTATTTTGAATGTTTTGTTAATGACCGAAATGCCGACTATTGGAATAACTTATTCAGAATGGGAAGTTACACAGTGAAAAGGGGGGATTTGAAGCTTGTACTACTGTTGGACATTGACCTCGTAACCTTGGCATGTCAGCGTGGTTGGGAAGTAAACACAATTTGTGTTTTTTTTGGATTTGGCACAACATAAGTAAATAACAGAATTTCTTTGGCTGCGGCTTTGTGAGATTTTTTAATGTATGCAACGACGGAAGCACATACTTACACAAACAGTATGAAGAAATACATATAGAGAATGGTAAAAACAGAGATTTGGAGAAAAGGAAACAGGGTAAAACGAGAATTAGCAAGAGATGGGAAAAGATGTCGAGAGATAAAGATTAGGGGAAAGAGTGATTATGAAGAAGAAATAAATAAAACGACAAAAGCCGGGTGAATGAGAAAAGCAGAGATATAAATAAAGCATGAGAGCGAGAGAAATATGCGTACATACAAGAGAGAAAACACACGAAGCAAAAAATCAAAATACATAGAAGAAAAAATAGAGAAAAAATAGAAATAGGGATAAATCGAGAGAAAGAAAAAACAGAAAAAAAGATAGAAAAAAAAGAAATAGGGATAAATGGAGATATATAAAAAAATGGAAAAACCGAGAAAAAAAATAAAAATAGGGATATATAGAGAGAAAGTAAAAATAGAGAAAAACAGAGAGAAAAAATAGGGATATATAGAGAGAAAGAAAAAATAGAGAAAAACAGACGAGAAAAAATAAAAAAAGGGATATTAGAGAGAACGAAAAAATAGAGAAAAACAGACGAGAAAAAATAAAAAAAGGGATATTAGAGAGAACGAAAAAATAAAGAAAAACAGAGAGAAAAAGTGGGGAAAATAAAGACAGATTTAGGGAGAGCAGACAGCAAGAGAGCAAAAATTAAGACAGAAATGGAGAGAAACAGAGATACAGAGAGGGAAAAAATAAATAGAGAGCAACAAAGGACAGTGAGAGAGAGAAAAGCAAGAGAAAGGAGACCAAACGAGAGAGAGAGAAATAGAGAGAGAAAGAATGACTTAGGAAAAGATAGAAGATAGTGAAAAATAAAAAATTAAAACCACACACAAGTTCATTAGGTTTTGGATGGGTATATTACCTTGTAATAAATTCTGTCATTATTTCCAACTTTTCCCCAAAAATAAAAGATTTAGAAAAAAAGATAAAACAAACTGCTGTTACAAAAAATGAAAGAAAGAGAAAAAATGGCAAAAAGTAATTTTGGATCGTCTCTCAAGGGCGTGTCATGTCCCATGAAACTTCTGATGGACATGACCGCCTATTTTCTCCCTTGCACCCTCTCAACCCCAATCAATTTTTTTGTGGTTTGTATCCAAGATTCTTTTTTAGTATTAACAAAGACGTTATTATTACCGTCATATCACATAGACTGATCGCTCAATTTATTTTTGCAACTCATGGTGCGCTTTCATTCTCTGGTCGGCTCTCTTCCACGAATTGGCACATGTAAATGCATTGTTTCCTTTCCTAGGCAATTACCACAGCTTAAAATTGTTTGACCTGAACTCATTTGAAATATGATCTCTATATTATTATCCGAAATGCATGAAACAAAACAAAATATGGAATGATGTTCATCCAAAACAAAATCAAAGGGATGATATCAAAGAGAAAAATCACTCTATCCATTTAAAAGAGATCATTTCATTTTTTGTCCGAAAAAAATCTTGATTCTGCACTGCTCATGCAGGGATGCAAAAGGGATATAATAGCATCAAGTGACATATATATTTTTTCAGTGCCTCTGCTAATGATGTGTGAGGATAATTTCACCTAAATGAGTTATTAAAGATGTTTGCCACAACCAAATCGCCGACTTACTCCTTGTTTATACCAGCAAAGTCTTACAGAGGGACAAAAATCTCTCTTTTCCATTTTTTTTCTCCGAAGAATGTTACTGTGAATTTTTTATTGTAATTTTTTGTAACTTTTTACCATGAAAATGACAGGGAGACATATTGCTCCTGTAACCCCAATCAAATGTGAAACAGGTGCATATTTCCCAGTTTTTTGCCCTGCAATTACTTCAACACACAAGGGTAATTTACCTTGTCTCTGGGTGTTTCGTATCCTCCCCATTTTTTTTGTGGGAGAGCAATCTAATAATCATTTAATTTCCCCGACACAATCCTCTCCAACTCAACTGGAATTTGCTAGTGAAAAAATTCCCTCCAAAAAAAAAAAATGGACAATCCCACTTAAAAAGATTAGTCGAGAAAAATCTCCAACTCGAATCATTTTCACGGGCAAAAAAATTCACAAAGTTGTTCAGTACGCGAATTCCCTCAAAATACGTGCTACAGAAAAGTTGTATTGGAATCTTTGCAAATTAAATCCACCTTTCAATTCATTCTACCATAGATTCAAGCTTTTTCCTTTTGAATTGAAGCTTATGGATTAGAGCACTCAAGCCGTCCAGATTAAAAATTGAACTAGATTAAAGTAGATAATGATCCCTCATTTGCATTTCCACTGGCTTGTAAACCATTTAAATAATGTCTTCATTTTATTTGAAAGAGTCAATAAATCTCACCTTCAGCTTCACGTACATGGAGAGGGCAGAAACGTACACAGTCAAGTGATTTACGCCCTCAATGAGCAAAATACATGAGTTTGGATGTGGTCAATTCAAATGTTGGTACAATTAACCACATCGGCTCTCTTTTACTCATCCTTACGAGCCTTTTAAGCAGTAGCCATTGGAAATGCACGGGAGCGTAACAACCGAAGACATTGCAGGTGTATAATGGCCATAAAACAATTAGTCACTCCTTGTCTGGTCACCTGTTTTTTCTCATAAAAAAAAGTTCAATGTATCAGCAAGCGATGCAGCTGAAGAAAAAAATTGTTTTCAAAGTAAGCTCTACATCCACCAGATAAACTCCCGTCCCGTCAATGAAGAGCCACTTTTTTTTTAACCCTTTGATCCTCAACAATGATTGCAAATCAACGTTTGTATATGTATACCAGTAGTCCGGTGGAATACAAAGGCTTTACTTGTACAGGAGTCGGTAAACAAGCAGGCATAACAAGCTATAGAGAGCAAAGCAACAGAAAATAATATAGAGTATGCAGGGAGAAGGAGAGAGCGAGGTAGAGAGAGCCAAGCAACACGGAAACAATCCCTTGTAACGAACGAAAGAGAGTATGTGTGTTTTAGAAAAAGACTGAGACAGGGGAAAGGACATCAAAAGAGACGAGAGAAGGGACAGCGAGGCGGGGTGAAAATAAGAAGAGAGGGAAATTAACAGAAAGGCGTGAAAGAGAAAGATGGAGAATAAAAAAGCAAAGGAAACAAAAAGATATAGAGGGGTGAATGAGGAGACGGAGAAACGCATAAAACATTATGGAGAGTCACGAAATAAAAATGAAGAGAGAGCGAAATGGAGAGAACGAAAGAGAGAGAGAGAGAGAGAGGAACGAGAGAGAAGAAGTGAGAGAGAAAGAGAGACAGAGAAGGAAAGACAGCGACGGAAGAGCCGAAATGTGAAACAGAAAACGAGAGAGATGTGGAGAGGGGGAATGAGAGATGGAAAGAGAGAATAAGAGATATATGGAGAGAGATAAAAGCGAGATATGAGAGAGAATGAGAAAGAGATAAGGAGAGGGAGAATGCGAGAGATATGTAGAGGCAGAATGAGAGAATATGGAGAGGGAAAATGAGCGAGATAGAGAGAGAGAATTAGAGAGAGAGATGAAGAGAGAGAAAGAGGGAGAATGAGAGACATGTGTATGGTGAATGAGAAAGAAAGAGAATGAGAGACATATGGAGAGGGAGAAAGAGAGAGAATGAGAGAGATATGGAGAAGGAGAAAGTGAGAATGAGAGACATGTGTATGGTGAATGAGAAAGAGAGAGAATGAGAGACATATGGAGAGGGAGAATGAAAGAGATCGTGAAAATGGGAAGACATCAGATAGAAAACCAGAGAAAGTTCCTTTACTAAAATGGGAATTAGCAAGTAACAGGGAATAGCAGAGAGAAAGAGAGAGGAAGATAGTGACAAAGGAATTCATACACAGATGGTGACAAAAAAACAGAGAGAAAAACGGACGAGATACATAGATCAAAACTAAGGGACAAAGAAAATAGAAAGATATACATAGAAAAGAAAAGAGAGAGATATGTAGGTGAAAAAAACAGAGATGCGGAAAAAACGCAGAGAGGCGGAGAAAAAACGGAGAGATACAATGACAAAATAGACGGAGAAGAAAAGAGAGATAAAAGGGGTAGAGAGAAGCAAGGAGAGAGACAGCGGAGATAAAAGGGAGAGAGCTAATATCGTAAACTGCTCCTCTCTGTCACGTGCTGTCAAAGAATGAAATATTCCCCTTGCCTAGTTTCTAGCTCATTTTTTGCTCTTCATCCCCAGCCGAAGCGGTAAAACGCCTTTTAAACATGCTCTTGAACGTCTTTGAGTACACACTTGTTCTCACCTGCGAATAGCTAAATACCTCTGAATGATTTCATCGACTCGAATACACAAGCTTATACTAATCCACATTAAAACTACTAAATGAATTTCTTCCTACTTAACTAACAGTTCCTGTTAGAATTCCCTCCTCTCGTAGAACCCTCCTTGTGGTTTCAAAAAAAAAAAGTAGTCGAATTGCCAATTAATAAATTCTACAGCAAAAAAAAATATCTTTCCACGTCATTAACTTTCAAGTACAATGAATGTAGACAAGTCGAAAAATGGACGGAGGCGAGGCTGATTGCATTACTAACAATTATGACAGAAAGGTAACTCGTTAAGGATTTATGAATGATAATCATTAATATGAGTATTCTCACCGATTCTCTTTTACTCCTTTCATAAATTCATAAATTGTACCTGTTCAAACCATAAAATGAGCGTGTGACAAGTTGTTTATTTTTACTACTGAATAAAACATCAACACGATCGTTAGCATGCACATTTATGTTTCCTCCAAAAATCCAAATTTTTTGGGGGGGAAAGGAACTTACACACTTTCTGATTTTTTTCTCATATCCAAAAAAGCTGTCAAGCAAAGAAGGAGACAGGGACATTAGTGGCTGATTAAGGATAAGCCGGAATATAACACAAGAGTGTTATTTGTTTAACAAAACTCCTCAGCTTTTTAGTGGATCTTTTCTAGTGACAAATAATGTACAAACGAGGGATTTGCATGATAGAAATATGTACGGATTTTTGTGGGCATAAAATTGTACTAAAGTACACGAAATTAATTACAGGTGAGCATGATATGCACCTGCCACGTTCAATCCTTCTCTAATGCTAATCCATGTAAATGAATGATCCTCGCTAATTATTATGAGCTTTTTCCCTTCTCTTTCTCTCTCTCTCTCTCTCTCTCTCTCTCTGTCTGTCACTATGGAATATTTTACCCCTTTTACCTGTATTTCACGTTCCTCGTGGCAGGTAGTCAGTGCTAATGAGGCACACACTGTTATTAACAAGGGGCGATCTGCTTCAACAATAACACCGTTGAAGAAGAGTCCGGTGGCCCTACCCCTTTATTTCCCTTTAATGTAACATTTGTTTACTCAGTCAGGCGTATTTCAATTAAAAAATTTTTAAAAGCCTCTTTTACACATCCTCCTTTGAATTTTTGTGGGTACAAAACAGGGTGCGTTTGGGTCACACACTTTTTTTTAATGGGGTGTTATTGGCAAATACACATCTTTTAGAGCTTGAGGCGGTCCGTAATTAATTCTTGTAATGATATGAGTTACTAGGGCTGAGGTGTGAAAATTGTTTATATTAGCAACGTTTTTGGCAGAAAGGGGTGAATTGATGCGGTGTGAAGTTTTATTTGTGTCAAAACGTAATAAGTTATTGTATGTTCAGGGTGGTCGAAAATTCCTGGAGTAACTGATAATATATTATCGCTATTTATTACGGAGAAGGTTTAAATAGGAAGCGATTAAAATAGTAATTTTAATTGTTAATTCCAAGATATGTATGACGTCCGAAAAAATATGGATTAAAATTCGAATACAAATACGCGATTTTTCCAATTATGAATACAAATTTAAATTTCGGATGTCTAAAATATAAATTCTAATTCCAATTTACAATTCTATTAAAATACTCGGACATACGTATTCAAATACTTTTCGAATACTTTCAAAAACTTGTTTTTAATGCAATCTGGCATAATTTTTACCTTAAAATACAAGCAAAATCAGTCCACAAAATTTTAAATAGACTCCGCAGCTCTGATATTGCAACAATCGTTGCTTTTACGGACGAAACAGTTATATTACTGTCAATTGAAAAAATCATTGTTGCAATACCTTGATTTTGAAAAAAAAAACTTGCCCGAAGTAGGGAATTAGCAACATAATGAAGGAATTTTCGAATACCAATAAAGTATCGGAATTCAAATGTCAAAAGAATAGGAATTTGAATTTCGAATGTATTTGTAATTATAAATTCCAATTAAAATATTTTTCTGGCAAAAATATGGATACTAATTAATTGAATGTGATTTTTCTTAAATTAACAGGTGTGCGTGCTACTGGTCATTTTAGTCTCGGCACAAGTGTCAGATGCATACCGCCGAGGACGGCCGCCGCCTCCATTGCCGCCGCAAGTCCGGCGGGGTGGAGCGGCCTACCCAATAAACGCTGGAGGTTCCATGGAGGGTCATCAAGGTCAGGGTCATCCTCCTCCACCACATTCACAGAATCATCCACCACCCATGGGTCATCATCCCCAGCCTCAACAACAGCATCCTCATCCACATCATTCCCAACCTCCTCCACGTCCTGAATCGGGGAATTTACAGCCTCCTCCTCCACCTCCGCAATCACATTCCGGGAATATGCAACCTCCTCCTCCCCCTCATTCACATCAGGGACCTCACAACCAAAATGGACCACATGGCCCACCACCACACCCACAACAATCACAGCCACATCCGAATCAACAACAACCACCTCATCCCAATCAGCAGCAACCACCTCATCCCAATCAACAACAGCCACATCATGGAAATCCACAGCAACCACCTCATCCAATGCAGCCAAACCATCAAGGATTTGCTCATAGGCGAATCCACAATTATGGACCACCTCATCCCAAATTCCGGGGGAAGCATCCTCATCTCATGAGGAGACCTCATCTTCCTCCGCCCCCTCATCATCATCATCACCGACTTCCTCCTCAACCTCATATGCGTCCTCCTCCATTAACGGATCCCAGGCCTACTCCCACCGTATTTAATTCACACATTTTGCGCTATAAAATTTAATTTATGCCATTTCATTTATAGAGATGACCAAAATACTTTCGTTCCAAATACTAATTACAACATACATTCGGAGATTCTAATTACAAATTATCAATTACACTCGACTGCTTCCCCAGTATTTAACATTACACATTACAAAATGCAATTGTTTTTTGAGTCGAACACAAAATACAAATTACAAAATACATCACTATAGTTAGTAATGTATTTAAATACGTATTTTAATTGCCAAATATATCAGTGATTAGTAATGTATTTAAATACGTATTTTAATTACAAAACACATCAGTAGCTATACGTAGCTAGTAATGCCTTTAAATACGTATTTTAATTACAAAATACAAATAATTGTATTTAAAATACGTATTTTGTATTCAAAATACAAATAAATGTGTTTAAAATTACGTATCATATGCGTTCATTTGTATTTTAGAGCGCAATTAAAAAATTACAAATTGTATTTTCTCTTGGTGCACTTTTAAATAACAAATTACAGCAGAATATGTACTTCCAAAAAATCCCGTGTATTTAAATACAAATTACAAAATGCATGTAGAAAATATCTGTATTTGAAAATACAATTATGTACAAAACGCAAAAATGTATTTTAAATAAGTACACATTGCAAATTTCACATACATAGTATACCTATTTTAAATACGATATATTTTGGCCATCTCTGTTAATTTAATACATACACTAATGTTTTTATAAATTCCCCGATTTTTAATTTTTTAAATTATTTTTATCCAGATTATCTCCCCAGCACAAGTGATCGTGCCATTGCCATCAAGCCCAGTGCCATCCTTGGACCCGATGAACCCCAATGGACTCAAAATCCCTCTGCCACACTCTAATGGCGAGTCCCACCAAATTCATTTCCATTCCAAATCGCCTTTGGACGTCCAGCCGGCCATCATAGACCATATTTACTCTGCTCGTCCTCCACCGCCTCCAAGCGGTCCTCCTCCATCCTCCTCCAATCCCATCGGAAGCTTCTCACAAGATAAGCCCATCATTCATTACGGACCTCCTCCGCCTTCCCTTTTCGGAGAGCAGGACAAGGTACAGAATTGTTTGAAGCAATCTCGTTTTCAGAATTATTTATTATTATAAATAATTTATTTAAGGTTTTTATTTATATTTTTACTACAGTTCCATATTGAGGGCTTTTTTTAGTGAAATTGAAATTGATTTTTCATGTCGGTATTTGAGCGGAACGCGAACTGGATTAAAAATCAAGTAGAAATAAGTATCAAGTTCAAGTTTATCTAATCAAGTGCCAAACTGAGTACTCGAAATTGCACGAGTACTCCAGAATTTATTACGAAATTTAACTCACAATTGGTACTCGCGAGTATAATTGCGATTTCAATTGCGACTAGTAATCAATTTTTTCTAGATAAAATGACGAGGCACATTGCTCACTGAACAAAAACAGGAGCTTTATAGTTTAGAACACAACAAAAAACGAAAACTTGATCCAAAAGTTAAAAAATTCGTTAACTTAGTTTTATTGAAAGTTCTAGTTTGAGCATGAAAAATCCTCGTAATTGAAATTGATTTTGGACTGCGCTAGCAATCAGAAATCGGAATTGGACAGTTTAAATAAAGGAGTACTTAATCAATTTCGAGGACCTTCCAAAATCCCGACTTATCAAGTATGAGTGTCTGACCAAAATTTTCGGAACTAGCAATTTAACTTGGTACCGAAATCGATATTCAGAAATTGAACTTGGTACCGAAATTGATATTCGAAAATTGAACTTGAACCGATAAGGAACGCTAATTTTTACGTATTTGTGCTAATTTACTAGTAAATTTACTATTTTACTAGTAATTTTTACTAATTTTCAAATGATGTTCTATAGCTATTTGGACCTTCACCACAAACCACGATCATCCACGCGAACATCGAGAAGGACTCCAAGGAATCCAGCCCGAAGATCATCCAGCTGAATTTGCCCAACAATAATGCCAAGAGTGGGGAAGTGAATCCCACTAACATCATTCAAATTCATTTCTCCACCACGCAAAATCCGTTGAAGGACAAATCCAAGGACTTTTTCTCGGGCTCCACCTTCAAGCCGCCGGTGGACATCATCAGCGGAGAGCATTCGGACCCGTCTGGACCTAATTATGGACCACCTCCGCAGTATCCCAACATCGAGTACAAACCCGTGGATCGACCCTCCCAAGCCCCTCCGTCCTCCTATGGGCCTCCCATATCCGACGATGAGGACCGACATTCCTCGGAAGGTCATCGGGAGGAGCTCTTCGACAGCAGCCACCATGTTCATTCCATTGAAGATCATCACCGACCTCACTTTGAACCCAATTCCAATGAGGCCCTGGAAATCAAGCCCTATGACGGTCCTTCCGATCACGGTAAAACAGCCTACGGCCCACCCCCGGACTTTAGAGGACCCCGTCCGGGCTCGCACTACACCAAAGGCAATGGCTTCTCCCGCCCAGATTATTCTGGAGAACCTCCAGAATTCACCAGATGGAGCCAACCGGATGGAGAAGAAATCAGGACTGAGTACCGAGGCCCACCCCCTCCGAGGGACTTCATCAACCCCGAGCCGGAATATCATCCTCCTGAGCCAGAATATTCCGCGCCTCCCCCAATCCGGCACGATAGTCACGAATTCCATCCGGAGGAAGAGTACAGAGGTCCTCCGGAGGGAGTTAGAATCCCCGAATCTGCCGAAGGAGATTTTCGTCGACGACCCGATGAGGAAATTCACCGACAAAAGCCAAATAAGGAATATGGGCCACCCAAACCCTTGGAATATGGACCGCCCAAGCACGAATTCGGATTGAAACACGAATATCCTTCCAAACATGAATTTGGACCACCAAGACACGAATTCGGACCCAAACCGGATTATGCTCCTCCCAAGGATTTTGAGCCTCAGGGCAGCTTCCAGAGTCATTATGACGGATCCAAATTCTCTCAGCCAGATCCTCTCTATCATCCAGATGGAGATGTGGCGAAGTCATCGGACGAAATCGGGGCCCCTCCACAAAGATACGACAATTCGTTTAGCGCGGATTTTGAACAGCGAGGTGCCATTTGATTTTTTTCTGATTTTTAATTTTATTTATTTATTTTTGTAATTAATGTACTCAACAGAAAATAATATAAGGATGATTGTATCTCTAGTTATCTTCAAGATTGACAAAACCGTGTATCTATTGTATTTTCCCTTGAAAATGAATATACATATGTATACCTGTGTCCTTCTTGTGAAAACATGGTATGAGATAAACCCAGTAATAATAATAATAATAATAATAATAATTTATTTTCTAAAACAAAATGTGCAGGCAAAGAAAAGTTCAAGTACGTGGAGCAAGAAAGCTCTCCTCCCAGATTCTCCACGCTGGTGAAGCAGCAATCTCCAGAAGATAACCAGAAGCACTTCCTCGGAGATAAAATCCGGAATCACGGGAACTTCGAGCCACTTGACCTCTCCGGGTACCTCAAGGTCAAGAATGAGCAGGATAGATCCAAGGAACCTTTGTTCAACCGACAACAGGATGCTCCTCCGGTGTATCAGCCCCCGGACAGCGGCGAACTCGGCTATCCTGGCACCTCCTACAAAATGCCCAACAATGACCGCGCCCCTCCCAAAATCCACGATAGACCCACGCACGTCAGCAACTCTAAAGTCAAAGGTAATTGTTGGAACACATTAAAATTGAACCAATTAAATCGTTAACTTAATATAGACCAAAATTATAAATTAAATTATGCATTAAAATTTTTTTAAATGCCGAATTTTGTAGTGTTCGGAGCCTCCCCTTCTCCTCCAACCCATTACAATGGACCACCACCGCCGCCGCCCCCACCCAATCACAACAATCAAAACAACCACAACAACCACAACAATCACCAACAATTCTCCCCCGATAGCGGATCGCATGAATCCCACAATTCATTTCGGCATCAACCTCCCCCACCACCGCCCCAGAATCACCAGCAACAGCACAACAACAATCAGAACAACCACAATAACAACCAGAACAGTAACAATCAGCACCTGAGCGAAAGAGGAGATCACGGACAAATCCATGCTTCAAATGTCCCACCCTCTTACGGGCCACCCCCACCCCCTCATCATGGACCTCCCCCACAGCAACATTACCAGCAAAACGTCCAAGTTCATGGGGGTCAAACCTATAATCCACACAATAACAATCACCACAACAATGGCCCTCCACATCCTCCTCCTCATCACCATCAAGGACCTCCTCCTAACCATCATCAAGGACCTCCCCCAAATCACCAGCAAGGTCCCCCAAATCACCATCAAGGTCCCCCAAATCACCATCAAGGCCCTCCTCCTCATCATCATCAAGGACCTCCTCCTCCCCATGGTCCCCCTCAAGGACTCCATCACGGCCCACCCCCGCCCCACCCCAACAGCATCAACAACAATTACGGCCCACCCTCCGTGACGCCCGCCTACAGCGAGCAATATCCCATGTACGTGACGGAGCCGGAGCCAATAATCGAAATCATTGTTCAAGATTCAAACGTCACCTTGCCCGCTCCGCCCAAACCGGCGGCGACCCAGCCCCCTCCGGTGACCCCGGAGCCCGTCCACGTCTTTTACGTCCGCTATTCCGCCAACAATCAAAGCAACCCCGAAATCACCCCCGCTGGCTACTCCCACAGGAACGGAGCTCCCGTCTTCAACCATCCGAACTTCCTCAACGACCCCCAAATAAATCTGGAAAAACCCGTTGCGTCCATCCCCATTCGACAGCCTGAACTCATTGTCTCTGGGAGCAATCCGTCTCACGCAGTCCAACCCTTTCACGCCCAAAGTCCATCCCCCTTGACGGAGTACCATCAGCCGACGGAGGCCCCGCCCCAACCCACGACCTTGCGCGCCCTCATTCGACCGGACAAGAATGAATATTCTGCTCACAGGCTCGGAGTAACCTTTGACCATCCTCCAAGTGCCGACGCCATCCTGCAACATCATTTACAGCAACAGCAAAAGTTCCATGAGCAAATGCAGCAAGCCCAGCAACAGGCGCAGCAGCAGGCTCAACAGCAAGCCCAGCAACAGCAAGCCCAACAGGCAGCTCAACAGGCGCAACAACAGGCACAACAACAGGCTCAACAACAGGCTCAACAACAGGCTCAACAACAGGCTCAACAATCCCAGCATGTCCCCGTCATCCAACAACAATTGATCCCCCAACATTTGCCCGGACTGGTCCCCCAACCCCATTTGATCCCGCAACCATTGGTTCCCCACCCAACACAACAACAATTGCAGCACCAACCCCAACAACCACACGTGGCCCATCCATCCCCCCAGGACTTTAACAATGTCATTTTATCCCAACCCCCCTTCCTCCAAGCCCAACCCACCCCGGGCTTACCCGCCCCATTAATCGCAGTTCCTTACCCCCAGCAACAACAGCAACCACAGCAAATTCCTCAGCCCCAACCTCAACAATTGCCTCAGCAACCACCAGTCCAGCACCTCCCCCAACCGGGACAACAATTGGTGTACCCACAACAGCAACAGGGTCCCACTCAGATCCCTCAATTCCAAAATTTTTATAATCCACAAGGGATTCAGGATCCACAGCAACAACCCTTCCAGCCCCCACAGATTCCTCTTCAACAACCTGGACCATCCAATCCTCCTCCGCAGCAGTTTCAACAACACCAGCAACAACAATTACAGCAACAACAACAGCAACAATTACAGCAGCAACAACAGCAGCAATTACAACAACAACAACAACAACAATTACAGCAGCAACAACAGCAACAATTACAGCAGCAACAACAGCAACAATTACAACAACAACAACAGCAACAACAGTTTTCCGCATCCCAACAACAATATTCTGAATCCGTTCCCCCACAATTCCAGCACCGACAACAGGAATTAGCTGCAGCAAACTTGAAAACATCCATCCTGGAGCCTCAGAACGTGGCTGAACCTCCAGATCCCGTATGGACGGACTGGAACCAGCAGAATAACAACAATGAGTTCCAAGGTAGTCATTCCCAGCCACAGGCTAATTACGCCGCACCAAATGATTTTGCTCAAAGACAGCAGCAGCAAGAGCAGCAACAACACCAGCAGCAACATCAGCAGCAGCAGCAACATCAGCAACAGCAGCAGCAGCAGCAGCAGCAACATCAGCAACAGCAGCAGCAACAGCAGCAGCAACAGCAGCAACAACCACAAATTCAACATAGAGAAGACAATCAATTCCAACAATTCCAGGCACCGTTCCAGCCCTCCCCACCGGAGAGCATGGAGCCACCAGGACCCGTGGATTTCCTCCAACCATTCTCCAACATGCCAATGAATAAGGACACTCTCTTCAATGCTAATCCGACCCCGATGAATCCCACCTTCCAATCCTCCCCCAGCCCTCCTTTGGGACAGGTGCATCGGAGGCCGAATTACGACAACATCCAAGGAATGGCCCCACCCATGGGTCCAGTTTACCCCGGCTTTAGCAAACGCATTGGTTTGGAGGAGTTGACGAGTTTCTTGGAGAACAATAACCCTGGGATGGATGGGACCAATCAGAGATCGGGATCCCAGGAGCAGCAACAACAGGCTTCGCCGGAACAGGGATACCAGCAGGAGAATAATGGGAATGCGTACGATCCTTCCCAGGGATACACCACTCAGCAACAGTTGATAAACAATCAGTTCCAACAACCGAATAGCCTGGAGAAGTCCGGGAATGAACGTGCTCGCTCCAAGTTACCGGATGATGTACCGGAGGATTTGAAACAGCAATTGAGGGAGTCTGGAATTTTGGGCAACGCTGATATTCAGGTATAATAATATAATTAATAATACACGCATTTTTGCTATGTTAAAGGTAAACGCCGAACAATATTGTTTCAGAAAATTCCCTCCAAACAGCAATACCGAAATTTATTTCCGGTTTTGCGATTCCTTGTATTCTTTTGAATATTCCTGATTCCCGAGATCTCCGAACATTCCTGAATCCGGCGATTTTCCGAGCATATTTCCCGGAAATATCTATTCTATCGCAGGTATTTTTCGGAAATATCTATCCTATCGCGGAGATTTCCCATAAATATCATTCTGTCGCGGAGATTTCCAGGAAATATCTATTTTATCGCAAAAATTTTCGTAAATATCATTCTGTCGCGGAGATTTCTAGAAGGTATCTATTCTATCGCGGAGATTTCCGTAAATATCATTCTGTCGCGGAGATTTCCGTAGATATCATTCTGTCGCGGAGATTTCCAGGAAATATCGATTATATCGCGGAGATTTCCCGGAAATATCTATTCTATCGCGGAGATTTTCTTTGTAGATTATTAATTTCGCAAATATTTCCTGAAAACATTCCTGCTCCAGCGATTTTTTGTGTACTTTCTTAATTTTGTGGAGATTTTTCGGAAAGTTTCTAATACCGCGAAGATTTCCTGTAGCAATTCTTAACTCTGGAGAGTTTTCTGGAGAGTTTTCCTGCGTTCCAGGAATTTCGCCACGATTTTTGTAAAGCGTTCGTTTCTACACGATTATTTATACGGTGCTTATTTTATTTTTGAAGGTAATCAATTTCGACGAAAATATGTTCAAAGAGCTCGGAGATCTCCCGGCGGAGGCTTTAGCAGCTCTGAGCCAGCAGGCAAGTGGGTTGGGCCTATCTCAAACGGGATTTAGCGGAAGTAACGGCAGTGGCGAGAAGCTCCCTTCGGGCTCCAATGTGTGGCAAGGCGGCTCGGAAAACCTCGGCGGCTCCGCCGATTTATCCTCCATCCTCGGCACCCGCACTGTCCGGGAGGTCCTGGTAGTACGAAATAATCGCCCACGGCCAAAGCGTGGAGGAAGTCGGCGAAATCTCATCCTTCTAATCACCGACAAGGACGACGTTCTCTTACTCAACCTCAAGAAAAGAACTTTAACAAGAGTGGGCGATACTCATAAGCCAATTTTGGCCCGGGCCGTAGAATTATCAAATCATAAATTTAATCTTCAATCCACGGAATGAGTTAATTGTGGTATAAGTAATATTTTAAAGTCTAAAAATGGTACGACGCAGAGAATTTTTTTTTTTTTAAGTTTGAAAAATAAAGGTTTCTTCTCAGGCATTATACCAACAATCAAAAATGCAGCTTGAGGGACAAATAATAGCAATATTTTTATAAGATTTTTTTTTAAAAGATATTTTTTTGTAAAACAAACAAAAGTTTAGGTGTAAGTGCTGTTGTGCGAGTTGATGTATAGAGAGAAAATGTTATCTGATGACTGATATGATAAATGATATTTTCGAATATAATATAATTTTTTTTAGTGTAGGTAAAAAAAAAGTGCGGTTTCATGTTTTAACCATGTCTTGTTGTTTTTTTTTATTGTTATTGTTAATTTTGTTTTTTTATCAAATTTGTTACTGTTAGTATACATATGGTGTCAAGAACCAAAAGCTACCGAGATACCCTCTGTTATTGCTTTAAATTATTTTTTTTTACATATACGATATACCTAACCTTTTTTACAATTATTAGCGTTTGTCTTTGTAGTAAATTTTAGCTTGAGTTTTTATAAGAAATCTATCGTACAATTCTTTCTCCCAGATAAACCTTTAATTTTGAAAATCGGAATTATATACATAATAATATACTGTTCATGCCCAACGTTGGAATTGCTCTTCTTATTTATGGCGAAATTTGCAGTAGCAACATTGGTGTGTCGGAAGCAAAATGAACTTCTGTATATATTGTAATTTTGCATTTCTATTTTATAGTTCCATGATGTGTAAAAAAAAGTACATAAATAAATTATACCTGTTTTGAATAACGTTTTTATTTTGTCAATTTTTTGTGATTTTCAAAATACAATAAATGTCATCATTGTTGGCCACATGTTATCACTGGTTAGGTGTTGCAGTAAGCATTACCAGAAGTTATAACTAATAACCCACGCTATTCCCTTTAGAGATTCAACAATTGCTTTACCCTGGACTATTAAAAAAATTTGGGATCATGGCTTATTGGGAAAAAGCTCTTGAGTAAGAGCGTCATCACTAATGACTTGAATTTCTCCACCGAAGTTATCCCTCTGGCTCAAAATGTCTCTTCCTATGTTGTCCATCTCCGCCTTGGAAAATTCTTTGAAAAACGACGTCTTGACAAAAATGAAATCATTTGCTAACGAACGCGGATGCGTGACTTCGCTATGGACAAAATATCCTTGCCGAGCCATGAAATCCTGGATGGCGACTTTTCCTTCGGCGTCATGAATATATTCTACGGACATCGTTTTGATGTCATATCGATCAAAGGGAATCGTTCGCAAAATATCCAATTCTGCTCCTTCAACATCCAGACTGAAATAGTCGATAGATGTCTGATTCAGCGCAATCATCATCGTTTCGAAAGGGAAACACTGTGCATCAACGTATCCGTATTTGATATAACCAACGCTAACGTCAGCTATTTTACCTTCGTTCGCTTGTTGCTGGAAGGAAACCTGGAAAGCACAAAACATATGTTAGTTAATTACAAATATTTTAACTAATAAGGGGAAGCAAAAAGTTTCAAGTAGCTATACATATATGTATGTATAATTATCCATAATAATTAAAATTTACCATTGTAGGGTACGGCTTGGTGCTGAGGCATGTGGGAGATATCCAAGATTGACGATGTTTTTTCGTCAATTTTCTGTAATTAATAGGATCCGCTTCAATGAGTAACCCTTTCCACGAAAGAGCACGTTCCAAATACAAAGTATTTGAACGTGTTTCTCCGTCCAGAGCTCCGCATTCGATGAAAAATCCTGGCTGCCTCCGTGACTTGAAAATTCTTCGAATCACAGCGGACTGTCCCATGGACGGATCATAATCCCAGTCTGATGTTTCTAAATTATACGCTTCACTCAATTTCGGTGGAAACAAGTATTTTGACAAAAATTTGTCCACCACTTGCGTATCGCCAGCCAGATAATCCGGTCCATTTAATTGTTCATATTCTGCAAGTGTAAAAAATTATTTTAAGAAAAATTATTTTAAAATAATATATTATTTTGAATAATTTCCTTAAAGAAGTACCTGGCTTCCATTGGTACTTCGGTCCAAAATCGAGCAACGAATATCCATTAATGAGACACAGATAGTAAATAAGAGCCAAGAGAACGAAAGCTCCAAGCAAGATAAATCCATGTCTTCTACATTGTAGCGAATAAACTGTGAATACACGCATTATCGCCAACCTAGGATCCAGCTAATAATTTCGTAAATTTTATACTGTATTTAATTTCCGTAGATTATGCCTTAAAATTTGCAACCTGGATACTGGATACTCTGTGAGTATCAGAGATTACATCACACATAGGCACTCGTAACTCGGTAAATAATTTCCAATAATTCATAATCCAGTAATTTGCAAAATTTTACGTCAATGAGAAGGTCTATTAAAATATAAATAAAATCACACGAATCAAGTACAACTTGAATGATACGGTGTAGCACCTGTATAGGACGTTAAAGTACAAGTCTTATTACAATTAGATGCACACTCGATTTTATACCAATTTGGTAGGAATACAATTGTTGTCCACAGGTCCATATGATCCAAAAACACTGTGTACAGACAGAATAATTTTCCAAGCACAGCTTTACATCTTATGAATCAATGAATCATTACATGATAACAGGGGACATACATAAATCTGGTAAAACTATGTTGCATAATAACTTCGTTCGTAAAGCCATTATGTTTCACCAAACAATCAGGGATTCGGAGGTGATAAAGAGTCAGTTGCCCACCGAGTCGAATTGACGCAGAGAGATCTCTATTCTCCATATAACATCTCGCAAGGTATTAAAAATTGGCATTTTCCAAAGCAAAGTTGAGTTCAACGTCATGCAGGTAACTGCTATCTACATGATGATAAAGACCATTTCGCATTGGAGAGCCGGTGATAATACAGGAATGGGGGTAAAAAGGAGATAAGATAATGGAGATCGGTTCGATCTGTCTCTGTTCAAGTTTCTACGTAATTATTTCCTATGCGGTGTAAGGCACTCAATTTCGACGAAAATATGCTCAAAGAGCTCGGAGATCTCCCGAAGCAGACTTTATAACCGAAAATTGATTATAAGCGTAATTTGGAGTAGAAATATGGTGTGTAATCAAGATGCGTCAGAAGCAAAATGAACCCGTGAAACACATACCGGTAAGGATGCCCCCGGCGTCATGAAAAGTGATATCATTTATCTACTAACGTACCCCGCCAATGATCTAGGCACACTTGGCGGGCATTGTAATTTTGTATTTCCTTTTTAGTATCAAGCTGCGTAGCAAAGTGAATCAATTTATACTTATTTTGAATAAGCATTTTTTTAATAGTCGATTTTTTGCGATTTTCAGAATATGCAAGAATATTAAATTTTCTTAATGCCATTTTATCTCCGGGTATAACCAATTTTTGTAGCACACAAAAGTCATGACTACGCACACGCACTGAGCTGGAATAGTTCACAAAAGTCTGCTAATAGTAGTTAACTGTGAGTGAGTATTTCAAATCCACCATTTTTCAAATATAACATTCTTGCATCTGTCTCTGCATCCAGTCACTAATTGTATTAGGGGTGGAGGACCACAAACGTACACTAGCTTCTCGGAACTTACGTTCATTAACAAATCTTCTTCGGAAATGCGTCTCCCTGTAATATTTTTGATAAAAATACACGCTGGATGAATATTAACCATAAGCTGGGTCTTCGTCTTCAGAAAAACTTGGGAAATTCATTGGGAAACTAATGAAAGCATACTTTTTGGTTTAATGCCCTCGGCTTCAACGGCTTCATTACCAGTAACGAAGTAATGGGTATCCAAATTTGGTCTGAACGACTTCTGCTGCTCAAAACGTTCCTGCACAATCAAATGGTATAGGCAACAAATAAACCGTATTTTGAGTCTCTTTCAAAAGCAACAAAAAACCAACCTTAAAAATCAACTCCTGAACTGTTTTCGCCGTGTAAAGTAAAGTAATTTTCCCAGTGTAACGGATGTCGGCCAAATGAAATATCATGGACGCAATGGGATTAATGCCAACTCCGCCGGCCACAAAAACCATATCGCCCGATGGCGCTTCTGGCAAGTAGAAGTCACCACCGCTCCTTAATGTCACCGTTGACCCAACAGAGCACTGTTTGAACAGATTTTTTTTTAAAAAAGTTATAGCTACACCAGTTAATAACAGATACAGCTCATTGTTTAGCTCCTGGATAATCTGCTACCACCGAAAATGCCAAAAGTTAAAAAAAATGCTGACAACTATTTAATTACTTATCTATTTAAACGAGCTAGCTTGATCGTTAAACCTGGGTGTGTATCCACTGCGCTGGAGGCCAGGTAGACAATTTGATGGCCAAACTAATTTCTCCCGTCTTGCTCAACTCAGACGGAGTTGAAGTGATGGAAAATCCGCCGACCGTGTCAATCCCCGGTATGAACATGTCTACCCTGGAAAAGATAGTAATGACAAAGGACACATACCTATTAACATATTAACCATTAACTGATTAATCAGACACAGATACTACACATTTATCAATGTTAAAATGGATAGATTTTTTGAATTTAAATAACAATTTAGCTAAACAAATCTAAAAGCATGATTAAAGAGTTAGAAATTGAGGTGTAGCATAATAAAACATAGGACGTACATGTATAAAAAGTTGAAATTGCATTTAAAAACGGATGTTACCACTGTCCAGGTTGAAAATGGAAATCTTGCCCGTTACTGGGCAAGACTTTTAATTGCAGGGCCTTCACGGTCGGGGACAAAGTTGATACATCAATCACATTGGCCTCATGGATCCCCGGACTTCTTGGTTGATCCTTGGTCACATCAATGTGATCCCTATTGACACCGGCACTCATCCTGAAATTGCGGATTCCACAGTTTGAGGTCAAAATCAGAGGAAACCTGGTTATGGCTGGGAACTTGAATAATAACTGTTTCACTTGTACGTTCATAGCTGTTGAATGAGCCGTAGTCCTTGTAAGTCATTTAAAACAGTATTATGTGTACATCTTCAGTGTGATAAAAGAATAATATACTTTTATCTACAGTGGATGTGGCTTGAAGTGCTTACAACTGATTAAATCACAAGGATCATTCTTAACTCCGGAAGTACATTTTGGTACATTTTCACTTAAATTGCAGATGAGATGACATTCATATTAAATTATGAAAATGATCGGATTTTAGTATTCTGATTCTGACATTAAAAATTACACACTGTAATGTAAAAAGGATATTAAATGTTGCTAGATCTGCTGATGATTTTCAAAAATGTGAGGAAGTTCAATATTCAATATCAAATATAATTATAATTACTACATTACTACATTATTCAGCCGGTCTTGCATTTTCCTCAAATTTCCTGCTATTTCCAGATTGTTGGCCCTCACGCTGAACGTCGATGTCCTTGAAATCTTCGGACGGAAATTTAAAATTCTCCAGTTTTGTCTGAACGTCAACTTTGGAATGGAATGTCACGTTTTTTTTACAAAAACCTAATTTTGGAAATTATCAAAATCGAACAACATCTTACATTTGACCTGACACAAGATTTCCCCACAAATGACGATTATTTTTTGAGGTCAACTTGGCATGGAGCCAAAAAATTTTAATCGTTGGAGTAAACGTTTTATTTGAGTTTTGTATACCTACAGGTAAAAATTGAGATTTTAGTGCCTGTATCAGCATCAACTATCAGCATAACGTATAATTAAATCAAGGTAAAAAGAAAAGCTTCCTTCAGTTTCCAAATCCTAAATATTTTTGAACTTACATGAAAATAAATAATCAATTCTTCTAGAATGTTAAAAGTTACAATATAATGCTAAAAATTTTGTTTCATATAATATTTTATAATAATTTTAAACCATGAGGTTGTTGCATTTCTCCCCATTGCATGGGAAAACGCAAAACTTTGAAACCTATTTGCATTGCTTATACATGTTTTGTTATTTTGGTTGTTATAAGGAAGTTTGTAACGTTAATTATCATTTTGTCAATATTGTGCTTTTATTTTTTCACATGCCGTAGGAAGCATCATGGATTATTTGAACATCGACCAAGGGATCCTGCATGCACAACTGCGATTGCCGACGGTTGAAGACATCAGGGACTCAAATTTGGACCTCTGGAATTCTGCTGTAATTTCTAAAACTATGACACTGAAAACGCGAGAAGAAAATTTTGTACTTCCGCCTGCGAGTTCATTTTTTTCCAGCGCAAAATGGATGGTAAAAATCTTGCCTTGCTTGATAACTTCTTATTATTTATAGAGATGTCTTAAAAGCTATTGACTAACAAAGGTGAACTTATTGGTTGCAGCTACCACCCATGGAAATACTGAAGACCGACCTGACACGAGTAAAGAGTAATTTAAATGGTCTCCGGATTGACGAATGGCACTCACACACGCGAAGCATGAATCCCTATTCGTCTGTCATCAAAGAAATTCGGAGATCAATATCTCATGAGTTTTGTACTGTTGCATGGTGCAAACTCTTTGAATTATTGAGTTGTCATGAAGCTGTTCCAAAAGTAGTGGAAGAAGCGGCACATCAACTAAATGAAATTCAGCTGAGTTCCATGCATCTTTGTGAGGCTCCGGGAGCGTTTGTTGCTGCTCTGAATCATTATCTGAAAACTAAGTACAAACGAGTTGATTGGAATTGGTTGGCCACAACTCTAAACCCGTATTATGAGGGTAATGATAGATCTGAAACGTTGATCCAAGATGAAGTAATATTGAGCACTCTTGCTAACTGGTCATTTCTGGAAGACAACACTGGAAATATAATGAATGCCAAGAATATACTTAATTTACGCTTAGAATCCAAGCGTCTTAAACATGTTCATCTGGTAACGGGTGATGGAAGTATAGACTGTGCCAACTCTCCTGAAGATCAAGAGCTTATGACTTCTCATTTACATTACTGTGAAATAATTGCAGCCATTATGGTTTTGAGTAAAGGTTGGATAGTTCAACAATTTTTACAATTTTTGCGTTGCAATGGCATTGTATCATCAATTTTATTAAACGTGATACTGTACCTGTTGCAGGTGGAAATCTGGTCCTAAAAATGTTCACATTTTTTGAATCCAGTTCAATTTCCAATCTTTTCTTACTCGCCTGCTTTTTTGAAGAGGTATGAAATAAAATTATCACCATCAATTTTAATTCTACTTCAGGACCACTTGTACGGTATAATTCTATGACCAAGATCATGATTAATTACTTCCTTATACGTACGGATATTTGTTTTAACGTAGCCTGTCTTTATTTTCGGAATTTACACGAAGATCCAATTCTACGTTAAAACATGTGTTAATTCGTCCAATGATCTTTGCTGTAGCATTATTTATACTCGTGATCCTTCGTGGAATTCCAATTTAGTTGCAGGCTTCGAGCCAGTGTTAAATGCCAATACTAACGTTCTACTTTCTGTGGAATTGACTTCTATTTCAGGTTCAAGTGATTAAACCTTGCATGAGTAAGGAAGGAAATTCCGAAGTATACATTGTTTGTCGAGGATTCGCTGGACAGAATTTCCTTGAATCGGAAAGACTAACATTGTTGTCATTTTGTGATCAAATTTCCAAGGAAAGGACACTTTTCTCGTTGAACACCATACCAGATATTTTTGTCAATCGTGTCATTGACTGTGCGGCTTACTTTGCCAGACTTCAGGTTCTAGTTTTTTTTTGTAGTTCACGTATGCACGAACATTTACTAATTGTAAGTTATGCTATGCATTTTACTTTCTAGCATAATAGTCAGACCATGATAAAGATGATTGCTACTGGAATACTACGCATGTTTATTCTTATAGGCCCAAGTAATTTGTCGCAATATCAAGCTGTTTCCATTCGGTTCAAGCATTTATAGATCGATGTCAGACAACAAGAGTATGCTTGCAAAGCAATGGATTTATATGACTGGTCTCAAGCCACTTCATATCAAAAACTATTTGCTGCGTTTGGAAAAAACGGTTAGTTACAGACTTAAGTTAATTAAGTTAATATTGAAGATTGCTCATCATTTAAAATAACCTTATTTCTTTTCAGAAGAAAAGCTATTACTTTGTCTGTGATTCCGTTGAACGATTTGGAGGGTCGTACGATGAGCGGAAATCACTTTCAGCTTTAAAGCAAGGGCCAGACTGTCTTTCTTTTATTTGCGAAAGTTTACAAAATTTAAGCAACTCGCTCGGGAGATCAAGTTTTAAAATGGAGCTCCCGAAATTTAACTCCGTGTGTGTTAAAGAAGGAAAATTTTTTCAAGACGCAAACAGTTCCAGATTTTGTAATGACAAAATTTTGCAGTTGTCTAAAACCGTGAGGGAGTATATAAATGAAAATACAAAATCGCCGCACCGATTTTTCTCAGAGCATTCTCCGTTATGTAGCAATTGCTCCGCCATTGTCTTTGATAACGTAAACCTTACTACTTCTCAAAATCAGTATTTTTTCTTTTAGCCTATTGATTAAAGTGATTATTTCTTCACAGGCGGCTACAACCATTTTTTGTTATAACCGTGAATCCAGCGCGTCAGCTTTACTTTCCACCGAGTTTGCGTTGGCCATGCAATTTCTTCAGAAATTTTGCCAAGCTATGACAAAACTTGAGCAGGGTTCGAGTATATTTTTGTGTAGTTATCCTCTTTTGACGCGTTTCAATTTCGGGTTTATTGTACTACTACGATGCTACTTTCAAAAGGTAAGTTCAAAGTTAGAGCTTGTGGTAGCTACTCCATAATTATTTACTAACATTACGAGACAACGTGTCATCATTTCGTCGTTCATTCCTGTAATACCGCCTTTTAATTACAGGGATTTATGTGCCACCAAGAAAATCGTGAATCTTGTCCAGCTCAGGGAGTACTAATGGAGAATTTTTTGGGATTGGACCTAAACCCTGAACTGTGGTCGTCACTGGTACACAGTGTGTCTATTAATAGCAACCATGCAAATGACAAAACTAAACAGATTGTCCTGGAGTTACTTCCCGTCACAGTATTATGCCGTAAGTAGATTCGCAATCGTAGTTAAAACATACGCTACAGGTAATTGCCCCTCGGGTCTGGAGCTTCTGCTGGAAAATGCATTTGCATACGGGTATTCAACTTACGATTTTATTGCAGGCAAACCTGTGTGCGAGGATGCAATTACATACAACAGTAACTTGTTGTTGCGAAACCTGCAATGGAAAATTGAGGTATCAAAACATATGACTGACCCTTCAAATGACATTGAAATGACGGAATCCTAAAACGTAAAGCGTAAAGCCCGGCAAATGATACTTGAAATATTTTTACTATTTTCGCTACTACCATTCCGCACTCCGTGTACAGGTACATAATGTAGTGGGGTCTCGTATGTTTACGTATGCAAATATTAGAACTTTAACTACGTACTTATAATAAACTCGTGTCTGTATGTGACACCACGTGATAATTAATTCCTTAATGAAGCTATATTTCATACCAAACACATCTGGAATCGCGAAATTGTGTTCACGAAAGTTGTTTTAATTTCGTTTCGATTTTACACTTTCGTTACACATCTGTATTACTTACAATAACGTTCAGCAACAACAGCAGCATAACAATAATTTTCAGAAATGACCCCTACCCCCACTTAGGAGTATATTAAATTACCTTGACGTATTTTGGATGAGTACAAATTACCCACATTGCCACTGCAATTGCAGCTACACAAACAGTCATTGTTTTTGTACGCATTAACTGACTCGTTTTCACAGGGACATCTTGTGCAACTAATACAAAATGTAGGATCTATAGGTACAACGTATACAGCTATACGTTTTACATTTCAGTTCATGTTGTTTATAGATTTAGTAAGGTACTAAACTGTTTAGAAAAGTTCCCCAAAGTTTTGATTGTTTCTAAAAAATCCCTTCTAGGTTTCCTGGGGCAATGATTGCTATGCGGTAAGTCCCCGTAAATAAACTATACATCAGCTGTAAACCGTGACTATATTGCATTCCCACATTAAAACTGTGGGACCAGCAGTGGAATAATTTCATGGGAATTACAGAACTTTTAACGACACGTATCGCATTTGCTAGCTCTAAATTGTGGTGTACATACATATAATGCTAGTATTATAGCAGCGTATTTTTAATTAGTGTACAGCGTACACTTAAAATAAACAATCCTGTTTAAGTGTACTTGTAAGCGCTTGTTTGATTATTCATAATATGTACATAATTACTAGTTTACAATAATTTACATATTTCTGCTAGGAACACAGTGTTTTTAGTTTTAAGTAGTTTTTAAACGTGAATTTTTAAATGCACCGGAGTTTAACAGAGATTACAAGTTATGAGTATATTATATGTTACAGAAAAAAACATTCGAACTCAAGACTCCCCCATCACATAACATCTGTTATGGGAAATTTTTCTTAGATGCTTTCTTAGATGCAACCTAGTAAGTAGTAAGTACAAAATGTGATGTTTAGGTCTCTGCAGATATATGTATTAAATAAAATATTATGTATGTATATTATTTAGTTATTTAGGTATTACTTGTGCATTACTATTATTATGCAAACGTATTGCAGCCAGTATTAGCCGTAGTCAACTAATATTTTACCCATGCTATTACCTTTAGAGATTCAACAGTTGCTTAACACTGGACTATTCAAGAAATCCGGGCTCATTAGGAAAAAACTCTTGAGTAAGAGCGTAATCACTAATAACTTGAATATTGCCACCGAAGTTACTACTTTGGTTCTCAATATCCCTTCGTATGCTGTCCCTCTCAGCCTTCGAAAGTTTTTTGAAAAAAGACTTCTTGACAAAAATGAAATCATTTGCTAACCAATTCGGATGTGTGACTTCGCTGTGGACTAAATATCCTTGCCGAGTCATGAAATCCTTGATGGCAACTTTTCCTTCGGCGTCGTGAATGAACTCTACGGACAGCGTTTTTATGTCATATCGATCAAAGGGAATAGTCCGTAAAATATCCAACTCTGCTCCTTCAACATCCAGACTGAAATAGTCGACAGATGTCTGATTCAACGCAATCATCATCGTTTCGAAAGGGAAACACTGGACATCAACGTATCCCGATTGGATATAACCAACACCAACATCAGCTATTTTACCTTGGTTCTCTTGTTGCTGGAAGGAAACCTGCAAAACACGTAACTCTTGTTAGTTAACTAATAATATTCTCTCCGACAAACGTCGCTCAAAAAATACAAGCAGCCTGCAAACTGCAAGGAGAGGCAAACACTTCCAAGCAGCAGTACATACCAATAATTTTTCAAATTTACCATTGTAGGGTACGGCTTGGTGCTGAGGCATGTGGGAGATATCCAAGATTGACGATGTTTTTCCGACAATTTTCCATAATTAATAGGATCAGCTTCAATTAGTAACCCTTTCCATGAAAGAACACGTTCCAAATACAAAGTATTTGAACGGGTTTCTCCATCCAGAGCTCCGCATTCGATGAAAAATCCTGGCTGCTTCCGTGACTTGAAAATTCTTCGAATCACAGCGGACTGTCCCATGGACGGATCATAATCCCAGTCTGATTTTTCTAAATTATACGCTTCATTCATTTTCGGTGGAAACAAGTATTTTGACAAAAATTTGTCCACCACTTGTTTATCGGTAGCCAGAATGTCCGGTCCATTTAAATGACCGTATTCTGCAAGTATAAAAACAAGAATTACCTCCAGTACAGAAAAAGCACAAATTGCCATAACGTGTACATAATCTGCCAAAAAAGTAGTTACCCGGTTTCCATTGGTACTTCGGTCCAAAATTGAGAACTGAAAATCCATTGATGAGATGCAGGTAGTAAACAAGAGCGAAGAGAACGAAAACTCCAAGGAAGATAAATTCACGTCTTCTACATTGTGGCGGAGTCCTGGATATGGGCTTCATCGCCCAACGCTTATCTTATCAGCTAAATTTATTATCTTTAATGTTGAGCAAAAGTGTGCATTATTATCTTATTTTCGTGACGCAGCCCATCTATAATATGTTAGCATTGTTTACATCAATATAATATAATCTATTTGCCCCTATAAGTAGTATTTTGCTAGTACAATGCCTTAAAGAGCCACTCCAAGAAAATGTATATTCAGTGGAACTATACATACACAGAGTATGTAACATTAAACAAGACTTATCAATACCCTCTATAACGTAACCTCTTGGGCATTCGGATCAAAGAGGTGCCCAAGATTGACATGTTTTTAAACGCGAGGAACACGACAGGGAAATCAGATAACGCGTCATGCGAACTTGTAACACCAACACTGTGTCAAACTCGACAGGAACCACGTCACGCAAAAAGTCGGGGAATATCGAGGAATCCGTTTTTTTTTATACCCTACCCTGACCACTATTTGCTTCTCAATATAAATAATACAGTAGTTTCTGGATCAATACTGTCCATCATAGTTCTTGATAGCTTCAGTTCAGCCATAGGTAAACCCCACCATTCGAAGACTTCGTGGTCACAGTTGTTTGCAACCAACTAACCACAACAGAGATAATAATTAGAATAATGCATAAAACTTACGAGGAAAACCCACAAACAGGATGACAGTCGTACATCAAACTTGCAAAATACAAAACAACTCTATCTTACAAATTATGCTACACGCTAGTATAAAATTAAAGAAGGCACGTAATTATTACAATTGATACTCACTAAAAAATACTGTTCACTGTTCATATACAATTGAGCAAGTAAGGTACTACAAAAATACCATGTGTACAACGTAATCAAGCGTACCTATCTTGTTCCAAGAAAACAGAGTAACATCCATGGACTCATGTGCCAGACATTTGTTTAAAGAGATCTCCAATTACATTCAAATTTCAGCTGCCTACCTTTTTCAATCACCTATTTCCCTCTTAAACACTATTTTTTAACCCAAAATCTAAAAAAAAAAATTGAAATCACAGGTACTTAAATCTAGTTTACAAAGGGCTCTTGAAAGAAAAATAGGTTTCAAGAGGGAAAGTTTCTGATCTCTCCCGTAGATTCACCCCACAATTTTCCACATGGACCTAATATGGCCTGGATGACCTGAGTTACAATTTTTCACGGAAATTTGTAATCCGTCAGACTTTGTTGTCAAAAAAGTGGCACTAACAGATCCTCCTAAAAAGTTCAACAATCGTTTTCACCTTCCATTCTCCTGAGTCACGGCACTTTCACGACATTATAACTATTTAATTAATTGTTGGTCCGTGTGTTCAGATGGGAAAAAAACTGGGGATTAAAAATATATTTAAAAAAAAGAAATATGTGGGGAAATGATAATTTGTTCGGGAATTTGAAAATAGGAAATATCCCCAAAATGAGTCTTTCTTGGCCGACTTGATGGACTCGTGTGAAAGGGTGTCGTCGCTTCTCCCTTTCCCTTTTTTTTTCTCTCTCTCTCTCACTCTCTCTCTCTTTTTCTGTCTCGATATAGTCATAATACATGGGAAATCGAAATCTTATACTTTCCCTCTGTTCTTCCTCTTTTTCTTTGGGACAAATGCTTATTTGGAACAACTTGGAAGAATATAATGTATTATAATAGTGCTTTATTATAGGCAAAGATCGAAGAACTCCGCTGATGTGTAGTCCTTGATTCATTACATTTATTATTCCCTTCCATTTCACCCCTTTCTCTCAATTAAATAAGAGTATATTTACTCTCTTTATTTGCTTATATTATGTCTATATACACTTGTGGCACTTGCGAACTTTTATTTACTTTTCTATTAAGCTCTGGCTGTATGACCATAACAGTCGTTTTTTAAACATTCTCGAATCACCCAAAAAAAAAACGTTCAAATGACCACAATTGACGAAATTGACGAGTGAAACGCGTTAGGAACCGGTGTGAGTCCAATCCGCAGTTTTTCAGTAAAAGACGGCGTAAAGGCATTTAAATAAAGGAAATTTTCAGGATTTAATAAAAAATTCTTCAAAAGATCTTGCCAAAAGGTACACAGGTATAGTTGGATCCAAACGAGTAGCTACATTCAATGGGTGAAAATATCAAAATGTCTTAATTTGGACTTTGAACCGGTTTGCAATTAGAGGGTGACGCTTGATATTGTGGCCATGTTGTTGCAACGTTTTTTCCCATTTTTTTCCTTCTATTGTGTTTGAAGTAAGCAATTTTTGTCACATGTGCATCATTTTCTGATACAAACGCCAAAATATGTCTTACGTTTCTTCTCACTGGAGAAAGTTGTATGACGTTTTAAAAAAATATGCTAAAAGCAAAAAAAAAAAAGGTCAAAAGTAAGTACATTTATGACCGTGTTAAAATAGGTACTTACAAATAAAATCAACATCAAAAACGTTTCTTGGTAATCCTCGTATGGCAAATTTTTGTGAATCAAAAAGTAACTCAGATTTCAGATGCTGCCCTCAGTAAAGGTTCATTGAATTATTGAATATGAGATTTAAAATACATTCAAAGTGTTTTGCTAATTCTGTACTAATAAACGCTATTCGCCAAAAATTAATGTAATGTATAGGCGTATAGCATTTTCTTCCAGATTCGGCGTTTCGGTTGCTCCCGACGCAAACGTTTTGTAGTCATATCCTTTGCATATTTTGCATATTTTATGTAATTTTATTTAACGTCAGCATACACCAATGCAGATTAATCTAAATATTGTGAAAGACAAGCCATTGCATTATTATTCCAAAAAAAATTGTAGGCTCTTTCTCCAGCTGGTGTAAAATTAAAAAAAGCAATGCATGCCTGCTTTAATGTTTCCCAAAAGCATTTTGCTGGTAGGTAGGTTTTCTTCCAGCAGTTCGGCCATCTTTTTACCGCATTCTACATTTTGAATAATATTTTTAAAAATGGCTTTAAATATTTTAACTGATCTAATTTCAGCAAATGTCTAATAAATAGTATAGTCATCTTTCGAAAGGAAAGTTCCTCCGGTCGGATCCGGCATTATGTATACCAGCGGTGAGCAAACTGGTGAGTTTGGTCACCCGGGTGACCATTCGACAATTTTGCTGTGACCATTGCCAAAATTTGGGTGACTTAAATTTGCATTAAT